>CAUYQG010225655.1:0-65837 GCA_963574415.1 Tarsius wallacei | reverse complement strand
ACTTTTTTTCTTTTTGAGTTGGAGTCTCACTCTGTCACCCAGACTGGAGTGCAGTGGTCGCTCCCAGCCACTGCAGCCTCGACCTGTTGGGCTCCAGAGATCCGTCTGCCTCAGCCTTCCATGTAGCTGAAACTACAGGTGCGCGCTACCATGCTCAGCTAATTTTTGATTTATTGTAGAGATGAGGTCTCGCCAAGTTGCCCAGGCGGGTCTCGAACCCGTGGGCTCAGGCAATCCACTCACCTCAGCCTCCCAAAGCACTGGGATTACAGACTGAGCCACCAAGCCCAGCTGTGAAGCCAATACTTGATCATCCCTTGTTCTTGCCAAGTTTGTATGTATATGTCATTAACCACAATATCAACTTATTGTCTAGAAAAAATTGGATTTGTGATGACATATCTGGCCTTTGAGTCTGACATTGTAAGACAGATACCTTCTCACAACTTGCTAACTTGCTAACTTGCTCCTATCAGACATAAGACTTCTGGTCCAAATGAACCAAGGTCAATTACAGAGTAATAATTTGTGTGTTTCTTACTCTATTACCTGGTTTTTTTTTTTTTAACTTCTGTGATTGTATTCACTTTCTCACTCTTGCAAAAAAAAAAAAAAGTCCCCTTAGAGATTAAAGGCCACTTCTTTTTTATTTTAAATAAGATAATAAGAGGTAAAAACTCAACATGCTTCCCTTTTTTCTTTGATTGCCAGGAAGCTCAGAGCCAAAATCTGTTTTGAATTGCAAACGCTTTCCCTTGGCTTGGCTTGCATCACCATAATCTTACCCATCGCTCCTTCATTACTCAGCTTTGCTCTTTTTCTGTTCTTTTACTGTTTCTGTCGTTTTTGGGGGAAAGCTACCTTAATTCCTTTTTGAAAGGCAGAGGGGCATAAATAATTGAATTATTCTTAGCCCCAATACACACTGCAGATAAATGTAGCCTTTCAAAAACGATCCTTCCCTTCACCCTGCCACTCTCAAATTCCCGATGGCGCATCCTTCATCTGAGCGGAGAATCACTGGCTGATTCTGTACCTTCCATTTGGCCTGCAGCCTAGACCGCAGACACAGAAGCCGAGTTAGGGCCCCTTCCTTAAGTGCTCAGGAGGATCAATGTTATTGCCACTGGCAGCTCCCCAGCCCCTCCTGAAGCCTCCTTCCAACAGGTTACAGGATCGAGATGTTTTGATGGTTGTTATCACTGATTACGGTTGACATCTAACCATCCGAGAATAGCATCTATTCTAATGTCTGAATTATTTTTTCTAAAACTAATGGGCAGCATCCTAAAACTCTCCCTATTACAAAAGACAATTTGATTAATCACAAATAAAACCCCTCTGAGCGTGAACGAATAAGGTTTGAGCCACTTCGAGTTATTTTTCCTGTCTGATAAAACCATGATCACGTTTACAGCTTTTACAATGTCGAACCACATTCCTTTGATCATCTTATGAAATTAATTGATCTTGCTTATCTATTGTTCTATTTTAAATCATTTAATTGAGGACATTAAGAGAAGTAATGGTAACAACTAAAGAATTTATTAGGCACTGATGTTTAAACTTGCAATGTGATTTTCATAATCTAAATTTCTCTATCACCAAACTCTATTCTTGTGGGAATTTACATATAGAACACCTCCAGCCACAAATAATGCTATTGCTTGACGTCCTGAAGGACAGCCATACACTGTGGCAAATCACCGCAGCTATACTTAATTTTAATTATTCTTTTAAATCAGATAGATACCCTGCAGTGAAATTCTTATAATTAAATAGAAATTAAAAGTTTCTAAAAGCCTTAACTTCAAATTTAAATGCAAATGAATGCACTGGAATCAAAATGATCTACCCCACCCCCATCCTCACTCTCCAAAATTATGAGGGATTGTCTAAACACTTAAGCTGATCGTGAAACCTTGTTTGGCACCCAAGAGATCCTTGGGACCTAAGCCCATTCCACTTTGCAATGCCTGATCAGTGCCACCTGCTAGATACTCTGGAAGATGCAGCCTTCCCAAGTGGCAGGTGCCCAAGAGAATGATTCTGGTGTGGGTTCATCCAGAAGTAGATAAGGATTCGTACATGAGTTGCAGGGAAGTGGTCCTAGAAAACAGGGTACAACAGAGGCATGAAATGGGGAAAAGAAAGCAGACAACAGCAGTGTGTTATCAAGCAAGAAGTCAGATGGGGGCTCTTTCTGCTGGGGAACACTGGGAACCAGGCAGACACACACGTCTCACCTCTGAGAGGCGAGGGAGCTGGGGTACTTATCCACCAACTCTCCTCACCTGAGTGTGGGCTGCTTCCAAGATGCACCAGTCTCCTGCGTGTGAGCCTAGTCAGGGCTGCCGCTTGAGACAGGCCCCAGGCTGAGGAATGCAGATGCTGAAGGTCCCTGGGGGCCCCGAAGTGATAAGATTTGAGGGCATCAAGAGGACCTGCTGCAAAAATCTAGCCTAAATCTTCTACACCGGCAGCTCCCTGCCTGAATGCAGCCTGCAGGTGTATTTTATGTGACCCTTCCAAAGTTTAATTTTTTAAAACATTGTAAAGTTTGTTCCTAGAGTTGGAATTTCTGCGTTCTCTCGCAAAGTCTGAGCTAGCCCATCGAGGATAGGACTGGACTCTTTAAAGCAAATCAATTAGCAAATATTTGGTGAATGAGTTATGTGTACCAAGTATCTACCCCGTGCTAGGCACCTAAGAGCCTAAGACTCGTCTTGTCTTCTGGAAAGCAGCAGACTTTCTGCGGCAGCAAAACTGTGTCCAGGTCTTACCTGCAGTGCAGAGGGAGCACCAGCTCTCAAGAGTCCTAGATGACTGAAGTTTCTTCTCCAGCTGCTCCGGGAAAAAATCTGCCTCCATGCCTACCCACAGTCCAGCATAGGAGGCATCGGGGATGGTGCCAAGCACTTACAGGACACGTAGGGTGTTCTGTGCGTTCTTTTGAGTGTCATGCATGCATTTAGACTCATTGAATTCTCACAGTAGTGTACAGGGTTGGAACCACCTTTCATGTAAAGAAAATTATGCTCAGCAAAGATGAGTGACTTGTCCAAGGTAACACAATAAGAGGCAAAGTGGGATTTGAAGGCAGTCAGTCTGATTCCAGGGCTTGGGCACTTAATTATGAGATGGCAGGGTTTCCAAATGCTGGATGAGTGCAGTGACAGAGTCTAGCTCCTCCCTCGTGTCCCTGTTGGCCTCCCTGCTTGTACAATCTTGTGCTGTTCTGGCAATTTGGAACCCAGCCTTCTTGCTCCTTGGAGCCTCCTCCTAAGTTCTGGCCCCCTCCATCCTGAAACTTCTGCTGAATTCCTGCCGCACTTCTAGTCTGAACTCTTCAACCCGACAGTGAGACCCACATGGTCGGTCATCTGCCATTAACAGGGGTTACAGCATGAGGGTAGGGGAAAAATCTGACAGGTAAAGCCACAGATGGCAAGATCAAATTCTCATTCAAAGATAACAAAAATGGCTTTACCCATATTTTGTAAAAAATACATTCAAGTCAAAGTTTTAGAACTTTGTTTCTGAAACATATTGGCTTCTATATTGGCTTCTTTGCCATTAAAAGGCTGCTCTGGAAGTTATCAGTGGTTGTGCTCCCAGGAAGATTTACCGTCCACCTTTGTGCCGTGGGTCCATAGTAAAGGTTTCAGGCTTGCTCTTATTGATTTGAAGATGTAATATCATTTGTACCTGAAATCGTGCTGCTTTGATTTCCTATCCTCAACCAAAGGTTTACCTTTCTCACAAATGATCAAAGTCCGTAAGGATATACATTTCTGGACTGTCTCATACCCTGAGCTCACATGAACAGAATTTAACAGACCTTTCTCCTTACATGACACCCTCCCTATAGGACACCCATGCTGAGGTCCCCAGGCAACAAATGTGAAAGTCTTCAGGGGCAGATGGGTTATGAGCGTAAGAGAAGTGAGCCAGGTAAGGACTAGAGCAGCATAGGGGTCACATGCCTCATCACCTGGGGTCATCCGCTTCTTAGCTCAGATGACTGTGGCCCTGCAGAAAGGTGAGTGTCTTTCGATGATCGAAAGAAAGCTGGACATTCATATTTTAAAGTAAAATCTCCCAGTTTTTAAACGTGGATGCTAATTTAATTATACTTCAGGGCCATGCTGGCCGAATTCACACACACGTGTGAGCTGCGGGGACATAGCCACGGGCCACCAGATCACGGAGTGTGGTCAACTTGTTTAGGGCGATCATTTCATTGCCTGTTGCTTAAGATCATGAACTTGTCACATATCAGTGATAGCAGAGTTAAACGTGTTGAGATCTACACGTAAATTACTGAGGCTATAATTGCAGAGAAATTTTCCTTTTCTCTTGAGTTGTTCACTAATTAGTTCTTGTGTTTATGTTTTCCTTTCTAATACGGTAAGCACCCAAAGGAGTCTTGTACCTGTCCACTGAATGTTTTCTTTTTTTCATTTTTATAAGTATTTATTTATTTATTTTTGAGTTGGTGTCTTACTCTGCTGCCCAGGTTGCAGTGCAGTGGCATGATCATGGTTCACTGCTGCCTCAACCTCCTGAACTCAGGCAATCCTTCTGCCTCAACCTCTCGAGTAGCTGGGGATACAGGCACCCTCCACCATGTCTGGGTTATTTTTTTTTAATTTTTGTAGACACAAAGTCTTCCTATGGTGCCCAGACTGGACCTGAACTCCTGGGCTCAAGCAATCCTGCTGCCTTAACCTCCCATAGTGCTGGGATTATAGGCATGAGCCACCATGCCCACCCGTTGAGTGATTCTTTCATTCAACAAAAATGTATGGGCATCTGCCCCATGCCAGCCACTGCTTTGGACACTGGGGAAATGACCATTATCAAAAAGGCCAAAATGATCTGCCTTTATGGAACTTACCTCTTAACTAGGAAAACAAAGTCTCCATACCTGTGATGACAGGATTCAGGGCAGGTGCTGAGTACAGACACATGGAAAGGACTGATGTCCTTTGTGTTGAGCTCAGCGTGGCTCAGCTCTGCAGGCTGCAAGCCTGCTGTTTCCTTATGCATTAAAACTGGACCCCTCCTAGTCATTTCTGGAACCACATTTTCATCTACACCTTGTTGTAACCCAAGCTAGATTGAATATAAACCCCAGCACTTCTGCCGCCTCGTCCCTGCCCGTGCCTGGGAGTTGTACATGCCGCTTTGATTGTTTCAGTGAAAACCATTTAGCAGACAAAATATCTCCCTTCAAAGAGTGATCATCCCTTAACCTGTCCTTTCAGGCTGAAGTCACCGGGAGATAGGAAGGGGCACGCGTGTTATTTGACAAGTGTTACATCTGCTACAACAGCGGAGACGCAACCTTACAGCTCATTGCATGGTGCCATTTTGAACCCGATGTGCTGGCGAGATGGCACCGGGGGTAACAGGAAGCCTGATAGCTCAGAGCTGCGACACAGGGATGTCCAGACAGCAAAATAGCAAAGCGGTTATTTGCTGTGATTATGATCATCACCCTAACGCCAGACTCAAGACATTCATTTTGCTCCAGAGATGTGCATTGATGGCATAAGAGCTACAGAGCTGCTTGATGGCACAGAGAACGAAGATGTTTCGGTGACACATAGCACTTCAGAGTGAGTTTGCCCCCCAACCCCAACTTCTAGCCTTGCAGAAATAACACACACTCATGGACACATGCGATAGAACAGGAGCCTTGCCAGAAGGAATTCGATAAGGTGTTTTGTGAAAGCAAGTCTTCCTTTCTCACTGGCAATATTGGCAGTGGGCATGGTACTCATGTAGGATCAAAGCCTTGGGTTCAAGTTTCAGCTCCATCTAAGCTGCATACATAGAAAGTAGTTTTATTATGTGCCATGTTAGTTGCTTCTCCAGCTGCCATAGAGCTGCTGGTGTCATTCTTTCTACAGAATACTGAGAGCCTTTGACAAGGAGGAGGCTTAGTAAACACCTTCTCTAAGAGGCTCAGTTTTCAGCAGAGTGGATGGAGCCCAGGGAAGTTAAGTGCTTTCCCCAAAGCCACACATCAAGCATCTCCTCTGTGCCAGATCCTCAGGAATGGAATCCAGAGATGAACAAGACTGGGTCTAATGCGGAAGCACAAGACACTTCCCTACTACAAGAAGAAGGTGCTGGGTGACACTAACTTCAGGGATGCTGAGGACATATCCAGTGCCCTCTGCTTGCACCCAAATCCCATTCTCCTGTTAAAATAATTTATTTTTACTTAAAGAGACATTTAGATTCATGAATCTATCTAATATAGACTGCAGAAAAAAATTGTGTAGACTCTTGGGATTTAGGGCATATCAGTTATAAGTGTATCCATTGTGAGTGACAGAAAACACAACTCAAACTCCTTAACAGGAAATAATCATTTTCAAATGTATTCTTGTAAATTAAAAATTCTCCTTTCAGTCATGGCTTGATCCAGAGACTCAAACAATATCATCAAGACTCAGCTTTTACCACCTCTTGATTCTGCTCCCCTCTATGGTGGCTCTACTCCCAGGCAGGCTTTCTCTGTGGTAGCTCCTGGTAGCTCCAAGTCCCTCTGTGTAGCTCCAAGTCCCACAGAGAGAGGGCTTCTCTTCCCCAACAGCTTAAACGAAATTCCTGTGCTTGACTCTCATTGGTCCAGATTGAGTCACATGCTCATCTCTGAACCAATCACTGTGGCCAGATGAATGTGATTATCTGATTGGCCAATCAAAACACAGGCTGAGGGTAGCGTCAACGCCCCCCAAAATACTTTGGCTGAGAACGCGAGAGGGATAGTTAGCCCTGGAGGAGAATTGAGATCATTGTCAGAGGGATGATCAAATGAAATAAACAAAAAATATCCACCCAAGTAGGCCGGACCTTGGAGAGAACGCCAAGACTGTGGAGAACCCCTTGATTGGTGATGGCCTTGGGGAATGGTAAGGAGGAAGTTTCTAGAACCACTTGTGATTCATTCAGGGAAACGTGTGTAATTTTAATTCCAAATAATTAACCAGATTTAGCAATTTCCTGGATTAGTATTCTGAGAAACAACACTGGCCAAACACCAGGCACTTTGGAATTCGATTCTTACTGCTAGCCTGCTGACAAATTGCCAATCAACATGCAGCAGGCATTGCTAAGTCCCTCCATATGTATGATGACTTTACGGGGCAACGGATTCCATGGCCGAGACACCCTTGCATACTTATTGGAAAGGCGCTCAGCGTGGCCTGCCGGGTGTCGGCTTCCGGCCATCTCTGTTTGCAGGCGTAGTGAGGATTGATTTGAATAACATCATCACTGCAACAGAAGCTTCTGTGATTTAGCTGGAAGAGATACACCCTATGGTATTTGACGTACCCTCTGTGTCATTCTAGACTGTTCCCAGCTCGACTCCAGGAGTCGGATAACGTTCTGGATAGCCTTGCTTTCTCCCCATGCAGACAGACGCCAGATGAATCCACGCAGATGAAGAGGTCAGGAATCGTCAGTGCTCACAGTCATGGTGATGCCCCATGCCATAGCAGACCCAGGTCTGCTTGTTCAATTATAATCCCTTTGAAATAGTCTATTTCATTTATTCAGGGAAAACATGGGATGGGTCTTATCCTCCGTTTCTCCTGTTACAGAGAAAAGGGGTGGAGGAGAGAGAAGCAGAAAAACGAGTCTAACTGTGTGAAACACATGTAAGTTTCACAGTTTCCCACAAGGCTTGGAGTAAACAGCATTTGGGCATGAGTCACTATGCCCTCAGCCCCACAGCCGGGTCTTCTGATGGATTCATCCCCCACAAAACAAAGACACGCACTGTTCTGTTCTGAAGATGATGGAGCGTTTGCGGGGCACGAGTCTGAGCATGCATTCCCAGGCATGGAAAATCCCCTTTCCCTGGCTGTGGCCCCCTCATGACTGACCACGTGGCTCTGGGAGAAATCTGGCCAGGGTGGGGCACATGGAATTTGAGTGTGAGGGTAGCTGGCTTAGGGTGGGACAGAACCCATGATCCTGGTCCTCTTCAGGGCTGTCAAGGGGCATGGGGACTGGGATCCTTCAGTGTTCCCCAGGCACAGCCATGAGGCAGGGAATGGGACACAGGCCAGGAGTGGCAAACAGGAAAAGAGAAAAGAAGAGGCTTGTTTACCAGTTAGACAGAAGGGGACAATCATGTGTAATGTTTCTAGATAGTTCAAGCAACGGAAACAAAACAAACAAGCAAAAAAAAAAAAAAGTTTAATGGTCTGGGTGGACTTACCACTTACATGCATAAACGTCCCCCAGTGGTACAATAAAAACAAAAATCCCCCTCTGGAGGCACGCACTCCTCTGAGTGTTGCTCTTTCACGGGCTGCAGACTCACTTTGCTGGTGAATTCTGTCCCTCTCTGCCTGACATCAGTTTCAAATCCAGATATTTACACGGGGACTCAGCATTACACACGCTCCGGAAGCTTCAGGGAAGGCTTTGGACCTAGTCTTGGATAAGAGAAGGAAGTAGGTTCTCATTCGGCCAGGGAGGACACCCTCTGTGGGGGGCCTGGGCTAGGGCAGGAGCTATTCCAATTCAGATGTCCCCAGAGAGCTCTTGTCTAGTGCAGAGGGTGACAGATGCGTAAACTGCTATGGGAATGCGTCACTGAGGCACTATGACTAGTGCTGCTTTTTAGAAGAGGGCAATGGCAGTGACAGCCCAAAAGAGGAAGAGGTGGGACGGAGGGACATATGTCCCGACTCTTGAGTCACTTGTCAAATGATGACACATGCTCACGCGGTGTTCACCCTGTGCCAGGAGCTGGACCAAGGGCTTCACATCTGTGAAATCATTTCATCGTTGCAAATCCATGAGGCAGACACAGCCGGTATGACAGATGAGGAAACTGAGGCACAGAGACAAGGCCAGGACGAGGGTAAGATGCTAGAGTGAGGACCGTCTTGTATTTTGCACCCTTGGCGTCTGCCCGCACTCTGGTCTAACCTGTGCTGAGAGATCAAGTAACTGGCGGATGGTTATGCAGCTAGTGAATGACAGGGCTGGGATTTGGAGCAAGGCCATCTGGCTCCAGAGTCTGAGCACATAACCCAGCCCCCTGCCCCTGCACAAATGCTTTTGTAGGTCCTGCTGGAAGGCAGGCACTGCTGGAAGCTTTGGGTGTGGGTGGGAAACAGATGCTGTCCCTGCCTGCAGGAGATGGAAGGAGGGAGGGAGAGAGGGAGGGAAGAGAGAGAAAGAAGGAGGAGGAGAGAAGGAGAGAGAGGGAGAGGAGGGGAGAGATATATATAAAGAGAGAGAAGAGACAGGGAGATAGAGGAGGGTGAGAGAAGAGGAAGAGAGAGAAGAGGGAGATAGAGAGAGAAGAGAGAGAGGAGAGAGAGAGACGTTTATGAAATAAGCAAATATAGAATAACAGCTGTGCACAACACTCCAAAGGCAAGGTTCATGGTGCTATGAGATTACTAACAGGGGGCTCTGATCAGTAAGGGTAGGGAGAGCAGGGACAGCTTCCCTGATTGACAACTGGGCAGCAGCCCGAGTAGGAGTTAATTAGATGAAGAAGGGAGCTGAATACTGCAGGTGAACGGGATAGCGTGTGCAAAGTCCCTGTGGTAGGAGGGAGCACAGCCCCTCCTAGGGCTGTAGTGGAGACATGACCAAGAGCAGATACTGAAGAGGTGTCCCATGCAGGGCCTTGGAGACTACAGAAAGGAGTTTGGTGTTTATCCTGAGGATGATGGGGCTAGGCTCTAGGAAAACAAACAGATGCAGAGCCAGTGTGTTTGGGAATCTGTAGAGGTAGTCTGTCAAGGCAGGAACATAGTGGGTTCCTGAGGTAAAGCCGGAGGCTGGAGATTTTGGAGGCCCAAGGACACCAAGAGAAGTCCTCCACCCTACAGGCACGGGGAGCTCCCCAAGGGCGTGGATCAGGGAGGATTTGGGCAACAGAGTGCAGAGGCCTGGAGAAAGAAGGACTGAGTCCAGGAGGTGGGTAGGGAAGTTGCCACAGAGGGGAAGGAAGAGTCCTCAGAAGGCTGAGGGTGTGGAGCCGAAGAAGACATGAGAGACGTGGCCCCCCTGGAGTGGAGGATGACGGCTGCAGTGGCTCCCCACACTTGCTCGGTTCAGCCATCCTGGTGATGTCAGTGGAATCTCACCATGGCTTTAATTTTGTATTCCCCTAATGAATAATAATGTTGAGCACCTCTTCATATTCTTGTTGGTCACCCATACGAGGAGGACCCTCAAAAGACCCCGGAGTTATCTTTTGGAAGTGTTCCAGGAACCCACCAGCCTCCGTGTACCAGTTAGCACTGTTGTGGGAGGCTGTATTTGGCTTCAGTGAAAATTTTTTGGCGATTCTTTCAACCCGTTTGCCTGTTTCATAATGGGTGATTTACGAACTCACCTGCCCACATGTCGGTGAGTGTTCAGCAGTTTTTTGACCAAAAAATGGCATGACCCCTTGTTCCACCCTCCTTATTCACCCACTCTCACCCTGAGTGACTTTTTTTTTTTTTTTTTTGGTTTTCCAGATGAAGTCCTCAAAGGGAAACGTTTTGCAGATATGGAAGAGGTGAAACAAAAACCAGCCAAAGCACTAGAAGGCACCAAAATTGACAAGTTCAGAAACTGTTTTGAACAGTGGAAAAAGTATCTCAATAGGTGTATTGCATCAAATGAAGAGTACTTTGAAGGTGGCTGAAGCTTAAACAAGTAGGAATAAATACAGTTTTAAAAAAATAAGTTCCAGGATTTTGGGGTCCTCCTCATAGGGAGTTCCTTTTAGGGAGTTCCAGCTCAAGTCTGTTGGCCATTTAAAAAATTTGTTTTGCCTATCTAAAAAATTGGGTTATTAGCCGGGTATGGTGGTGCATGCCTGTAGTTCCAGCTTCTTGGAAGGCTGAAGTAGAAGGATCACCTGAGCCCAGCAGGTAGAGGCTGAAGTGACCATGGGAGTGCCACTGCACTCTAGCCTGGGCGACAGAGTGAGACTCCAACTTGAAAAATGAAATTAAAAAATAAAAATAAATAAAAAAATTAAAAATTGGGTTATTTTCATTTTGTTATTGATTCATAGAAGTTCTTTATATATTGTGGATACAAATATATACTTTGTGAGTATTTTCCCCCAGTCTATGGTTAGCGTTTTTATTTGCACAACCGTTACATTCAATAAGAAGAGTTTTACATCTTGAAAAAGTTCAGTTGATCAATATCTTTGCTTCTATGACTAGTTCTGTGTATGTCCTATCTCACAAATCTTGGCCTCCCCTAAGATAATACAAATGCTTCCTTATGTGTTCTTTAGCAAGCTTGATAGTTTCAACTTTCATTTTGTGGGTGTGGCCTCTGCTGATATCCCGTGGGTGCCGGGACAGCAAGTGATTTGAAAGGTTTCAGGGTTTCCTTTTCTTTTAGGACACCAGCTTTTGCCACAGTTCCCTCCACCATGTAGTCCAGGACCTGGTTACCACTTGCCTTTTAATTCCTGCCACTAGTCATCTGCTCAGTAGCCAGGCAAGCACATGGCCCCAGTCTTCCAGGCTTCCAGAGGGAAGAAGCTGACATCCTGCCTCCCAAGGAAAAAGTGTGTGGGCATTTTTGGTTTGTGTTTGATCACTTCTGGCACAGAGCATGGTGCTGGTCAAATCTTCCTCGCATTATCTTTATAAAATATTTAGTATTTTAATTATATGAACTGCCAAGGCTCTGGTGCCTGCCTTAGTCATTTCCCAACTGAGCTCTCAGCACAATCTCTCGGACGGCTCCTTCCGAGCATCTGTCCCATGTTTGCAATCTCTCCAAACCCATGAATCATATTTAAATGCCCTTCAAATCCCATAATTCTCCTTTTACTGCTCTATTCAGTTAATTACACCTTGCTCCTTATTCATTGGAGACATACAGTTTGGAGCTGGGATTGGAGACAGAAATAAATGAAAAGCAAACTTCACAGGCAGAGTTCCTTCCCATTTGTGAGGTTTAATCCAGGTTTGTGTTTCAGCTTGCTCTTTGAATGCTCTCCCTAACTGCTTCTAAGTAATTCCATCTGCCTCTGGGATGGTTCCCATCCTTCAACCCACTGGTAGACATCCTTTTGTATAAGGATCACCTCCAGGATTGAGTTGAAGATGTCTTCATACTTAATAAACTTCTAACACATCAGTGTCATCTCACCCATTAATGTCAACCCCAGCAGGCCATATCATTTCATTTCCACAAAGAACCGAGCATTTAAAAATGTGTACCAGCACGGCCAGTGGAGGGGGTAACGATGTTTAAAAAAAAAAGCAGCAAAAATAAAAAGCATTTGTAAATGTACTGTGTGTGTGTGTGTGTGTGTGTGTGTGTGTGTAATTGGGAATAACCACTGAAGGCCTGACTGTCACGCTATTAATAGAATCCTAACACTGGTCAAATAGAAGCAGAAGGAAACTCGCCCAATGCCTGCAATCAGACCACAGACTTCCTCTTCATAATAGGGAAATAATACTTAATGCAAAAGCTTCGTGGGTTGATAGAAACTCCAGCTGGGGAGGCAAGCAAAAAAAATGGACATAGATGTCCCTTCTATGGCCTCCCATGTCTGCAAGATTGGCTCCCACTATCCCTCCAGCCACATCTCCCACCGCTCTCTCCTGTCATCTGCTTTGAGCACACCAGCCTCCTCACTGTTCTTCAGACACTCCGTGAACATTGCTACCACAGGGCCTTTGCACTTGCAGTTCCCCTCCTGAGTATGCTCTTCCTGGACTTGGCTCCCTTGCTCCTGGATGCCTGGATCCCAAAATCACCTTCTCAAAGAGATCTTCTTTGGCCTCCTTATCTAAAATGTTAACAGCACTGCATCAGCATGTCATCTACATTCTACTTCTCTGCCTTATTTTCTTTGCCTTAGCACTTCTGACAATCAAGCGTGCTATTTATTTTACGTATATGTTCTTGTCTTTTGCTCCCCACTAAAATGAAGCTTTTTGAAGGCGGGGATTTTTGTGTTATTATGTTCAGTGCGGTATCTCCAGTGCCAGCATGCAGTTGGTGCTCAATAGACATTAGTTAAATGAAATCACAAGAATGGATAATTCCCTAAGTGGGGGAACAGAACAGTGTATAGCTATGAAAATGTGGAAGTGTGGAAACTGAGGCACATTGAAGAAAGCAAATTCGAGAAAACACACTCTGCTTGCTGGCAATTCCTATCCCATCACCTCCTCTTCTTTCTAATAGAACCCTGATTTTGGGGAAAAACCAGCATGGCAGCCAATCAAAACCCTCCATTTTTCAGCCTCTCTTACCTTTGGAAAAGTCTCATGATGAAGTTCTAGAAACAAGAGGACATTGTTGTGTGAGGTTTCTGAGAAAGTCTGCCTACTCATCTGACAGGGGCCCTTTTGCTCTATCTTCTTCTTCTTTCTCTTTTTTCATTCCTAAAACATGGATGTGATGGTTGGTGCAGCAGGGACCATCCTGTGATGCTGAGGTAACCTTGACACTCATCAGAGATGGAGAAAGAAGCAGGTAGAGGAGCCTGAGGCTGCCTTCCTCAGGACTTTGTTTTATGAGAGAAAAAGGAACCCCTGTCTGGTCTAAATTATTGTTATTTGAGGTATCAGTGACTAATAGCTGAAGCTGTTCCTAACTCAGATTGGTTTTCGCCGTCAGGGCACCAGCTTTGCTTTCTTTGAGCACTCAGCCATCATTCTGCGTGGGCTGTGATTCGAGAAACTATGTTGTTACTGATTATGAGGTATTTTCTATTCAGTGCCTGACTGTTGTAATGCCCTTGTTTCATGGCCGTGCTACCACCATGGAGCAATAGCGAATCCACCCGAGTTTCAAAAGCAAGAGTCATTACACAAACGTGGGCTTGTTTTCAAAGTGACAGCATCCTGTTATCATCCAGGATGACTCTGAAGCAGCGCCAATTTCCCGAGGACTGGGCCTGATCAAAGGGTGCGAGAAGCAAATCACACTCATCTTGACTTGATTTGATTTGAATATTTGAAAATCAGACACTTCCTTCTAAATTTAGAAGTTTTGGGCTATACCTTTCTAGAGGAAACTAAACTTATTTGTCTAGGACCCACATTCACACATATTTCTGAGAACTGCTTCTCTCTCCCTTCCCCCCCGCTTCCCTCACCCGCCTCCCCACCCCCCCACCGGCAGCATTGTAAGGTCTTACTAAAATGTAAGCTAAAGCAGCCGTCCCAATGTGGGCCAGTCAGAGCCCTTTCCTAGGATTTTAGAAATGACCTCTCCAGAGTGTTTGATGCTGAGTTCTCTCTCGGGACGGCGGAAACTGAACAGGTGTAAATTTGGAAGCTTCTGTTGGCTGTGTTTCACCATTCAGAGTAAGAAACAGAAACCCACAATGCTGAGAAAAAAGAAATAGAAGAAGAAAGGCATAAAATGTGTGTGTGTGCGCACATGCGTGTGTATGTTTGTGCCTGACTCTGGTCCATTTCCAGCTCTTGATTTTTATGAAATGCTCAAGGCGTCCTCTGACAAGTCTATCTTTTTCACATAAACTGGCTGAATTTCATTTCCATAATTTGCCACAAAAACTTAGCTACCACATAAACCTCCAAATAATCTTTCAGAATTTGAGGAATAGTCAGTGATTTGTGTAGGGTTTCTTAAAATGATACACGTATGTATGTATTTTACACATTGATATTTTCCACTGAACCGCATTCACTGAGCACCTACTGTGGTCCCTGTGTTAGGGCTGAGGAAGACATACCATATTCCCTGCCCTCATAGAGCTCACAGTCTGGCAGAAATTTTGGTGGCAAATTACAGAAATGAACTTCAGCTAGTTTATGTGAAAAAGATAGACTTGTCAGAGGAAGCCTTGGGCATTTCATAAAAATCAAGAGCTGGAAATGGACCAGAGTCAGGCACACACACACACACGCATGTGCACACACACACACATTTTATGCCTTTCTTCTTCTATTTCTTTTTTCTCTGCATTGTGGATTTCTGTTTCTTATTCTGAGTAGTGAAACATGACAAAAAAGTTTCCAAATTGATACCTGTTCAGTTTTCACTATCCCGAGAGATGGGTATGTTCTGACCTAACAGGTATGATCATGTTGAACCCCCATCAGTCCTTTGAATTAGAAGTGATTTCTATATATGAGTAAAATGAAACCGAAATTCAAAGTGGTTGGCAATTTTCTCGGGGTCATGAAGCCGGTAATGAGAGGAGACTGTTGGTACCCTACTCAGATTGGCCTTACTCCAAAGACATCATTCTAATCATTATACAATATTTTAAACAATCTGTAAGTGCCTCTAATAATGGACCCCTATTTTGAAAAATCACTGCAGAACCTATGTGTAAAATGACTCATCCTCTCCAGCAGGAGAGTTTTCTCCCCTCAGCCAAGTCTACCCCATTTCCCAGGCTGTCGATCCTACCTTGCCCCCGCGCTGTCCCTAAAGGCATCTTCTCTCAAAGCACTGCACCTTCTTCGCTCATATCTATCACTCTTGACAGCTTTGAACATGTCTTAACCATCTTAGTCATCTTAGCAACCCCTGCACCATGCCGTGTTGCTTCCCTTCTCGATTTTCTGGCCTCCTCTTCATGGTCAAACTTATCAGAAGGTCTGTCTGGACTTAAATGTCTTCATAGCTTCACCCTCAGATACCTCAATAACATGCTGCAAACTGATTTCTGCATCCATCGTTCCTCCAAAGTAACTTTGGTCCATATCACCAACGACCTCCATGTCATGAAATCTTGTGGACGCTATCCAGTTGGTGTCTCTTGACCTCTCTGGAGTATTTGATGCTGAAGGCCACACTTCTTCCTCCTAAGACTTTTTTTTTTCTTTCGTCTTTCTTTCCCTCCCTCCCTTCCTCCCTCCCCTTCTCTCTTTCTTTCTAAAAAATTCTATTGAGATGAAATTCAGATAGTGTAAAATTAACTGTTTGAGAGTGATTCGATGGCATTCAGTACACTCACAGTGTTGTGCAGCTACCACATCTAGTTTGTTCCAGAACACTTCTGTCACTCACTCCAAAGCAAAATCCTTTACCCATTAAGCAACTGATCCCCATTTTCCGCTCTTCCCAGCCATTCTGCTCTGTCTCCATGGAGTTATCTGTCCTGGATCTTACATATGAATGGAATTGTATTAACCTTTTGTGTTAGGCTTCTGTCAGTGAGCATAATGTTTTTGAGGTCCATCCACATTGGAGTGTGTATTGGTACTTCATTTCTTTTTATGGCTGAATAATATCTCACTGCATGGATCTTCTGCAATTTGTTTATCCATTCATCAGTTGACGGACATTTGGAATGTTTTCTTTTTTGGCTATCATGAACAGTGCTTCTGTGGCCATTCATGTGCATGTACTTGTTTAAATCCCCATTTTCAGTTATTTGGGATATGTACCTCACTTCCCTAGGGAAGGTTTCTCTGACCTCTCAGACAAAGTCAATTCTCGTAAGACATCGCATTTATACTTTTGTTTTTATTTGCGAAAGTCTCTCCACTAGAGGGTAAACTCCATGAGGGAAGGAGCCATGTTTGCTTCAGTTCACCATTGTATCACCAGCCTGGTATATAGTAGATGGTCAGTAAATATTTGTTGATTGATAACTTGAATGATTTATTGTTTGGTGAATAATTGAAGGAATGAATGAAGGAGTTATTTTCCATAAAGAGTATTCCAAAGTATACTCCCAATGGCAGTAATGAGAGTGATCATGAAATATTTTGCATTTCTATCTACTAATATGAAGTCTTTTAAAATAAGTTTTCCTAATACAATGTGATGCATGTCATCATAAAAGTGAATTACCATTCAGTTTACTATGACAATACAATTTGAATTACGTAGAGATAAGCTGAATAATAAATTTGTAAGAGCTATATGGGGAAAAAATAAGCATTATTAAGAAACACGATTATTAAAAGATAAATGAAGTAATATACCATGTCCATGGATGAGAAAGTTAATATAGTAGATATCAATACTTATTAATGATAGGTTTAATTCAAATTTAATTCAATCTAATCAAAATAATTTATTCATTTGCACAATCAAAAATGTATTATTTAGGCACTAAATGTTTATTGTTAAGTATTAAATGAAAAGAACATTTAAAGTTATCTAAAAATCAAATGACAAGGCAATTGAAGATATTGTAGAATGGAGATTGGTGAACTGACAGATATGAAAACATAAAACTTCAATTATTAAGCCACCATGTTACAGACACAAGAATAGACAGAGACCAATGGAACATGACATGGATTATAGAATTTCAAATCCTTTGGAAAATAAAAGCAATAAGCAGTTAGCTACTTAGAAAAAAAACCTGATTTTTATCTGATAACATACAAAAATAAATTCTAAAAAAGTGCATATTACTTGTAAAAAATGAAGGATAAATACCTGAGTAGAATATGAAATATTTATCTGTTTTCAGGATGGAAAAGACATTTCTAAGCCTAAATGCAAATGAAAGTACCATGAAGGACTTGAGTGGTAGGTGTGAATGCATAAAAATGGAGAAATTAATGCTACCTTTAAAGAAATAAAAATTGGGGGTAGATGTTAAACTAGGTGGAATGCAATATATCTTATATATAAAGGGTTAATATCGTTAAACTATGAAGAATGTTTACAAACCAGTAAACAAAATGAAACCCTCCTACCACAAATTAAAAAAAAAAAAAATATATATATATATATCCAAACAGTCAATTCACAGACGAAGAAATACCACAACCAATAAACTAATGATAAATGTTTGACATCACTAATAATTAAAAAATACAAATAAAAACAACCACTATTTTCCTCTTATCAAATTCAAAGAGTCAGCAAGAAAGAAAAACTTACAATAGACACTTTGAAATACTGCTGTTACTAATTTAAATGGATGTACTCCTCCTATAGTTTAATTTGGCAAAATATATCAACCAATAATTTGGAATACGTTCTCTACTTTGAACTCATGGCTCCATTTCTAGGAATTTTCTCCAGCCTAAGAAAATGATCCAAGATTTACACAAATGTGTACATATAAAAATCTTTATTAGAGTGTTTCCTTTAATAATAGCCACAAATTGAAAACAAAAAGCAGGTTTTAAAATGTCAAAATGCATTCGGTGTGCACACATGATGGAATACTAGCAGGCATTGAGTACACTTTTTTTTTTTGAGTTGGAGTCTCACTCTGTCACCCAGACTGGAGTGCAGTGGAACATTCCCGGCCACCGCAGCCTCGACCTGCTGGGCTCTGGAGATCCTTCCACCTCAGCCTTCCAAGCAGCAGGAACTACAGGCACGCGCCACCACACCCGGCCAATTTTTTGATTTATTGTAGAGATGAGGTCTCACCAAGTTGCCCAGACGGGTCTCGAACCTGGCTCAGGCAATCCACTCACCTCAGCCTCCCAAAGCGCGGGATTACAGGCTGAGCCACCGAGCCTGACTGAGTACACTTTTAAAAAATAATATTTAATATGGCAACCCCCTCGGGTCCCCTCCCACTGTGGGAGCTTTTCTGTCCTCTCAATAAATCCTGCTTTCTAATAATAATAATAATATTTAATTTGAAAAATGAGAAATTCTCACAATATAATATAGCAGGAGGAAGGAAGGGTTAGATAATCATATGGGATAAAAGTGTGGAAAGAAATACATAATGTCATTGGTAATTTTTTCTAGAAGATAAGCTTACAGGTGACTTTTATTTCTTTGCTATCCTCTAGCATGGTCTTAATTTTCTACCTAATGGAGGGTATTTCTGCTTATTTTTTCTTTAAAAGTTTTAACATAGATGCGTCATCTCCATAAAGTAATCAAGTAATGGGGTAATAGGTGAAGTCCCTCTTTCCATCTGCCCAGCTCACCTCCCCAGAAGTAATTACTGGTAAAGGTTAGTACATATCCTTCCAGACATTTTCCTATATATTCACAAATGTGAATGTGCATGGTGACTGTTTCTATAATCAGAAAAAGAAAGTTATTTAATACAAAACAAAACAATGAAAATTAGAGGAATAAAAAAGGAGTTGGCTGGATATTGTAGCAAATTATCCAATAAGTAAAATGTGCAGAATGAAAGCTTTTCCTTTATTTCGGAGTAAGATCTTTCACCTCACCTTTTTAAATGACCCCGAACAAAATTATATGAAAAAAATTCTAAAACTGGGGTACCGGGCAAGATCCATGAATGAAGAGCTCAAATAAATTGAAAGCAAACTTCGTTCCTTCATATTAGAAAATGGTAAGCACACATCCCTGGATGACCTTCCAGGAAAACTTTTAAGTATGTACGTTTTTGAGGAGTAAAAGCAATGTTGGCAATACAAATAAACACAAGGAAGGAAAAAAACCCCAGCACAAACAGAGGGCAGAGCAACCCACGCCGAGTATCCCTGCCGCCAAGACAAGCTCCTGTTTGCTCCCGAGCACTGATGATCGGCAGGAAGGTGAGGCCGAGGATATTAAACGGCTCTAATCCCATTCTACTTTATGACTAGCTTGAGAAATGACCTCTAGCGAGATCTGGCCCTTGTTCTATCCAGCAACTAGATTTTTCTTACAGAAAATAAATTAAAAAGGTGTGACCTTGCTGAAGGCTTGCCGAGAAAATGAGGTACATCTTGTCACAAGCAGAAGAGCCTATTTGTTCAATTTGAAAGGCTGCCGCTTTGCTCCGATTAGAAGTTGAGATAAAGGCTGGGGATGAAAAGAGGAGAAACATTTCCAAGCGAGGAAATTAAAGAGCTACATTGGAGACCCTTTCAGCACTACAGTGGGCTTTTTGTGCCGGGTTTATCCGTCCCCATCAGCCACACCTTGTCCCTGTGCTTCGCTCCCTCTCCTCCAAGCACACAAAAGACTGCCATGTAGGGAGAGGGGGAGAAGCCCCCCCTGGCCGATAGCCATCAGCAGCGCCGCCCCCCTTCCCTGCAAGTCTCTGAGTGGAAAGTGACCCGCCCAAATTTGATGCACTCTGCAAAAAAACTCAAAGTCATCTCATCGCATCCACGGAAAGGACCCAGTCTGGAAGCTTCACAACGTCCCTGCCAATAAATGGATCACATCTCGGAGAATTTCTTCAAAATTTGCTCTAATCAACAGGCACTGAAATGCCTTTGTGTCCGTAAAGTTTCAAGCCTAGCAGAAATTCCCGCCCAAAGCCCTAAAGCAAAGAAATCTTCTTTCAGCTCCTGTCTTCGTTTTATGGACATCTTTTATGCTCTAGCATGTCTTTCAACTTTTGAAGTAATAGCTCATATGGAAAAGAAAGAGCTGAGAAAAAACACTCAGCTTTTCCACATGCTCTAAATTTATACCCAGCATTCTGTGCCCTTGTTTTCCTTCCATATGGAGTTTACAAAACATAGTAGATAGGCCAGACTCCTCCACTAGAATTCAGTGTCCTTGATGGCACGAAACCAGCTCACCTTTCCAGTCGTATAGCTGTTTATTCTCTCCCACATTCCAATCCCAAACACGTTTCCACTTCTCTACCTCCATGCCCTCATGCAAGCTGTTACTGCTGCTACAATTCCCTTCCTCACCCTATCTTTCTTTCCAACTCCTGGCTGTCTACACTGTCGTTTGCCTTTATTTGTGTTAAAGTGATCTCCTCCATACCCAGACCCATTTGTGGAGAATCTTTCACTTTGTGAGCATTGGTGGAAGGAAGGCGTTCAACCTGCTGTGAAAACTAAAAGGGCAAGACAATTTCTCTTCTGATTCTCGGCAGTGGGTGTGAGGCATGGGACCCAGATTGCCCAATTGAATGTCTCCATCTGGACCTGGAGTTTTACAGAAGCGAATCCAAGACGTGGGTCAGCTGGGAACCACATGGAGGGTTCAGAAGCAGAGGTGGGATCCAGCAGTGCCACCGGGAGAGTCCAACAGAGCAATGCCACTGGGCTGCCCCAGCCCGGGTGTTCACTGGGGTCACCTTGGCCATGCTCCTCACTGCTGAGTTGCCCTTGGTTCAGGCCCAGGTTTCAATCCTGGTTCTTGAGCTCTCTGTGGATTCTTGAGTCAATACACTGTTTCTAATAAGTTATCTTTCTTCTAGAGTTGGCTACTGCCCATTTCTGTTGCTTGTAACCAAGAACACCAGCTGATAGATGCTCCTTCAAGGCGTAATTGTGCTACTGCTGTATACATGCCGCTTTCTCTTTTTTTTTTTAGATTGGAAAATACAGTTTATTTAGAAAGTAAATTGGAGGTGGGGGGGATTCACCTCCGCAAAGGAGGGGAGGAGACCAAAGCTTAAGAAAACATGGCCTGGCCATAGCTCAAAGATCACATGACCACACCATAGCTTAGCAAGGCACATACCGTTTTCTTAGGGGTATTCATTTAGAGTGCATGCCTCCTTACCCCCAGCTCACCCAAATTTTGCCTTTCATTTGATAACTATTATTGGGCATCTATCACGGACTAGGTCCTGTATTTGTTGCCAGGGATTAACATAGAGCCAAAAAACATATGACATTATCCTGGGAGTCATAAAAAATTCAAAATTCCACTATTAAGTGACTTTAATTATAATTGAAGAAGGGAGTCAGGTGCAATGGGAGCAAATTTAAAATGACCTAGAGGTAGCTGACAGTGGCAGGTACAGAGGGAATGCTCTGGAGACACCGTCATGGGAAAGGTCGAGTTTCCATGTGAGCACTGTTGAGGAATTAGCCAGGAGAAGTGGAGGGGAGCAGATTACAGGGTTGACCGAAACAGGCAGCATGATGTCCAGGCTCAGAGATTGTAGTTGAGAAAGGCCTGAAGTCAAAGAAGAATAAGAAGACCAAGGACTTGGAAACAGCAGCGAGAGTCAAAGGGAGCTTGGTGAGAGATGATTCTAGAGAGGTAGGACCATATTAGAGCTTGGTACATCACTGTCCACCGCCCAGATGGCTACCCCACCCCTGGGATGGTGCCCAGCTTATACAATTTGCTACCCATCACCATACGTACCTTTGAGCTCACCAGAAAATGCAAGCCAATTTTTGTTTTGGTTACGATGGGCCCCATAACTAAACTATTGTTGCCTTGTGAGGGCCGGGACGTGGTTTCTTTGTCTCTGTATTCCCCCTAGAGCCTGCAGAAGCCCAGTGAGTAGTCATGGAGTGGAATCGCCTGCCTTGCATTGACGTCTCTTATGAGTGAAAAAAGCAGTGCCCTTGCCTATCCACCTATCTCCCCCATGAGCCTGGCATGACTTCTCATTCTTAGCCAGCCCTCCAGGGATTAGTGCATTGGAGTTTGCAGTGATGTCCTAGAAGCAGAGTACGATTCTCAAGTGCCTTCTGATTTACCAAGAATGGTTTAGTTTTGTCCACTCAGGCTTTAATACTGAGTACATAAAGGAATGATTTGAGAATTGTTGATAGCGCACCATGACACATTTATGGAAATACGTGTGGTGACACTGGGGCTCAGTGATAAGGCTATGTGTTGTGGACCTGGCTGTATATTGGGGTCCTGGTCCTGCCTTTTATCTGTACAGATGGGTTTATGGCTCTGCACCCTGTTTATTTATTTGAAATAGATAGGGAAGAGAGGGATCTCACCTGAGATTACATGGAAATTTCCAAGTGATCTGGTGTAGTGTCCTGTGCTTCTACATGAAAACACTGAAGGAATTGGAGGAGAGTTGATTTCTAAGCAAGAACAGATGAGGTCACCAAGTCCTGTGACAAATACCATCAGACATGGGAATGTCTGACTGCTCTTCTGTGATGCAAACACCCTCCATCCCTTTTCTCAACTTTAGCAGTCCTCATGACATGAGAGGCTTCTATGAGTGACTTTTCATGTGGACATCAAGAAGTCTACATTCTGTTGCTGAGCTGAGCATTTTGGGATACAGCCAGCATAAAAGTATGGTGAGAAAATCCGCAGAATAGAATAAACTACACAGAAACCAGAGCCCAATAGGATGAAAAAACAAACAAGCAAACAAAGGAAAACAAACCCATTAGCCGTTCCCAACCCTTCTGAATCCTCCAAAAGATAAGGAGGATTATGGAGCTCTCCCCATGCTGGGGATTGGGATCATGCCAATTTCTTTTGGTTCGTAAGAACCAACATCTGCGTTAGAGTCAAATGCCACCGTTGGAAAAGTCAATCCTTTTGGCCTTTGCTAACACCAGCATTCCAATCTGGTTTCTTCCCAAATATTTAAACAATGCTCAGCTAACATTTTAGCTGTGAGA
The DNA here is from genome assembly GCA_963574415.1 of Tarsius wallacei. Taxonomy (NCBI): domain Eukaryota; kingdom Metazoa; phylum Chordata; class Mammalia; order Primates; family Tarsiidae; genus Tarsius; species Tarsius wallacei. The sequence goes on along the minus strand of CAUYQG010225655.1, from coordinate 42,630 downwards.
CCATAATTTTAAGAAAATAATGGAGCCTCTCAGCATATTTTCCCCCCAAATACTCTCTGAATAAATCTACTACACAGTGTGGTTTGCCCAGCAAATAATTTGTCTAATGGACAAAACCCCAAAGCCTTAACATCTGCAAGACAATCTTTAGGCTTGGCCTTCCTGTGTTTGTATGATTTAGCATTCTGAGAGCATTGGATGTATGGTTGCCTGCAAGAACAAGGGGAAATGCTACCAATTACCAGGTAACCCAATCATCAGAAATGCCAGCTCCTTAGAATTGCTGGTGGTGAGGGAGAATGTCACGAAGGTCATGGCACCCTCAGAATATTGCTAAACCCCGTCAAGAATAAGCTGTAGTGTCCACCATTAACTGCTGGCTGAGACCATGTGGCGTGTTTCCCCTGCCACAGTTCTTTGGAGTCCTTCATGCTCACCATCTATTAATAGGGAGCCAAAGAGTGTCTGTAGGGCGCTTAGTACACAGTGCCATTTAAAAACAATATTCATAAGGTTACTGTGTCCCAATTTGCTTACCCTATCTGTATCTATGTTATATGTGTAACTAAAAAAACCCCAGCATTTTATTACCTTCTGCTGCTTCTTGCTGAAAACAGCAGTAATAACAACTACCATTTGTGAGTTTAAGTATCCAACAATATTCACATCACTTTATATACATTATGCCTTTTAAGCTTTATCTATAATGATCCTATGAGCTACTGTTATCCTCCTAGTCTTCCAGGTAAAGACAATAAAGTTAGAAATTGAGTATCTCCCCAAGGTCCAGATGCCAAAGCTAGGAAGTGACACAGATAAGGTCAGATCCAGAGCCTTGGCTTTTCACCACACTGCATGCTTTTAACTATGATCTGACACATTCCCAACTGCTGGTATAAGTGAAACACAGTGTGGCTAAGCCAGGTCTGTCTGTGTTCCATGCCTCTGGACTTCTACTCAAACATGTTACCACCTGTTATGGTCAACCAAAGCATGAGGCAGACTAAGGTGGGCTTTGGTATCCCTCCACTGTTCCTCTAGTTCTTTCTCTTACACCATGGTAAGATCAATGGTAAAGAGATATTGGTAAGTTAAAACTATAGGTATTGAGGCCAGGCATAGTGGCTCATGCCTTTAATCCCAGCACTTTGTTTGGGAGGCCGAGGTAGGAGGATCTCTTGAGATCAGCAGTTCAGACCAGCCCAGGCAACAGAGCAAAAACCCATCTCTACAAATTAAAAAAAAAAAAAAAATAGCCATACATGGTGGTGCATGCCTGTCATCCCAGCTACTCAGGAGGCTAAGGCAGGAGGATTGTTTGGGCCCAGGAGTTCAAGACTGCAGCGATCTGTGTTCACATCATTATACCACAAAGGACTCTGCAGCACAAGAGGCCACAGAACAAGAAAGGACATTGAAAAAGGTAAGACTCAAGTCAAGAATAAGCTGGAGGCTCGCTCCCTAATAAAAAGAGCTGCAGGAAGGCTCCCCTGCCTATGTCCTTAGGATAAGTATGTCAGTGTGGTCCACTGGGACCCCTGGCCTTTGGGCTCAGCTGGAACTCCCACGCCAGGGCCTGTGGCTAATATGCCATGAAGCCTGCAGGTGTCCTGCCTCACTCCATTTCTCTACCTGCATAAGCCTGCAGCTGCATAAGTTGCTGCTCCACATCACAGAACAGGAGGGTTAGGGTTAGGGTGTCTTTCCCAAGCACTGTGGGAGTCCAGGAGTTTAATGAAGATTTCAAGGCAAAGCTAGGGTTAGGATGAGGGTGAGGGTGAGGGTTAGGTTTAGGGTTAGGGCGCCTTCCCCAAGCACTATGGGAGCTTATTGACGATTTCAAGACAGAGATATACAAGACACTCGCGTTATTACCCAGACCCTCTCACTAGGTCCACGGCTGTACTTCTCCCCACTTTTGCCATGATACATACTTTCTTCATCTCACTCAGAGCCCCTCTACCTTCTCAGGACCCCTCTGGAGTCTCCATCCCTAACCCTAGCACACTTCAAGTGTTTATAATGCAAGGAAAGCCTTCAACCCAGGACTCGATGAATAACAATGTTGCCATTTCATGGTCTTGAGACATTCCGAGAGTGACTGGCCCATAGCGAGCAGCCCAGGTTGGAATAGAGCGCCATTTTGAGGACTAATGAGTCTCTGAGTCAATTCCTCTCCTGGGGTTGGTCCTTCACTCTGTTTCCTTCTGTTCCACCTCACCGTAGTGAGATTTTGCTTTTTTTTTTTGAGTTGGAGTCTCCATCTGTCACCCAGACTGGAGTGCAGTGGCACGCTCCCAGCCACCGCAGCCTCAACCTACTGGGCTCTGGTGATCCTTCCGCCTCAGCTTTCCAAGTAGCCGAAACTACAGGCACACGCTATCACACCCGGCTAATTTTTTATTTATTGTAGAGATGAGGTCTTGCCAAGTTGCCCGGCTGGGTCTCGAACCCGCTGGCTCAGGCAATCCACTCGCCTCGGCCTCCCAAATTGCTGAGAATAGAGGCTGAGCCACCAAGCCCGGCCGATTTTGCTTTTTGACTTGAGGGGAACCTCTTACTGTTTAGGTTTTTTAAAAACCACCACCCAAATGATAGTACCTCCAACAAGCAGTCTTTTGTCTCCCCACCTCCAAATACCTCACCTATGGCTTCTTCCTTCAGGGCCCCAGGTCTACCGTGACAATAAGGCTAACTAAGACCCAGGACTGACACATTCAATCCATGACTGGGCTTTAAATAGAATGTATCAGGTACTTGCAGGGCCTCCCTTTGCCTACAGAGGTGTTGAACAGATTCATTCCTCTTCAACAAGGAGTCAATGCCTCAACCCTTCATCAGCCACACTCACAGTGGAGAACCTCTCTGGGCAAGGGAAGGAGATTTCCCTGCTCTCGTCTAAAATTGACTCATAAGCAACTGAGTTATTTTCTGTCCTCAGTAATCCTTGTTGAAATCATGTTGTAAATAACCAAAAAGCAACAGAGAGAAAGATCATTAAGTGAAAGAAGGAATAAGTGAGGAGAGAAAGGCAGGAAGCGCTCTCTTTTTGAGGACCTACTATGTGCCAGACAGTAAGACAACTGTTTTCCAAAATGGATAGAAACCCCTAGATAACAGATTGATTGTCTTTTTCCTTTTGAGTTTTAATTAAGTGATGTTTCAGTTCTATGACTTTGGTTTGCTATAAAAAGACCCTTTCAACATTTTTTGTCATTCTCTTCTTTCTTAAGCTTTCTTTTCAAAACCAATTTTGTATATTCTAAATGCAAACGCTAGTTCAAGTTCCCAAAACACTCTTATAATTATCACAAAACAAATGCAGTGATTCCACAAAGCCCAAACATGTGTCACATTAATTCTCACAACGAAAATGCTTTCATTTTTCTTGGACTCTAAGCAAAATGGACCATAAGTAAAGTGTTTGATAAAGTGACAGGTGGAATTCCACCCAATTAAGACATAAATATTTTTCCAGAGGCTAAACTCACTGCAAAATAATCATCTTCACTCAACACATCTTTACATGTCTTTGGCAAAACACCTGTCTAAAACTGTTAACACTAAATATTTTGGGAGCTCTGTACTTCAAAGACATCCCTGAAAACGTCAAGCATTGTTAAAATGTTGAAGTAATTTTGGTTAAATACTTCTGTGACAACTGTCGGACTTGATTTGTTTTAGCTGAATACATTCTGAATATTGCTTGGAATCTGTGAGTTGGTCATTTGCCAAAAGATGAGAAATGGGCTGAAGTCAAAAGAATTACATGCATCAAAGAAATGGAAAAAATGGAGGGAATCTTTGAGTATTTTAAAAATGTGATTTATCTTCTAGGTTGGGCGCTTCAAAAGAACATTCTTACCAGTTGATAACACTTGTAGTAAAATGATAAAGTATACAGTAGAAGTCTGATTCTTGGCCTAATTCATACATCTAGAGTCGTACCTGTAGTTCCTTATACAGAAAAGAAGAGGATATTTTAAAGTACCTTGATGAAAATAGTGATTAAGCGATACACAATTGAGGTGTTTTTCTAGTAACTTCTAGTTAGTTTACTACCAAGTACTTATTGTTCATGGAATCACAGAAATTTTAGAAGTAACAACATTAATGAATATCTAGCCAGTATTCTTGTGCCCCCCCACTGTCTTTATTTTCAGGTAGGCAAATTGAGGTTCAGAGACCAAAACCAATCATAGTTGATTAACACATGTACCAATTGCAAGGAGCTTAAAGTTTGAGCTGAAGGGAAGGTGGAGGAGAGACATGAAACACATCAACGTGTGGTAAAAATGGAGCATAAATGTCAAAGAGGTAAAGTGAGGTCAAAACTGAGAGGAACTGATGTGAATTGTGTAATCACTGTGGGCAGACATCATGCTAAGCATTTTACGCACATTATCTCATTTAATTCTTGCAGTTGCCTATGTACAAGGGTACCACCATTATATTCATATTATAAACAAAATCACTGAGACGCCTGCTCGGATCAGGTAGCGAGCAACTGATATAGTCAAGACTTGAAGTTGGTTCTGTCCCACTTCAAAATTCTTGTTCTTAACCATATATTGACCTCCCTTTCAGTGTACGAAGGGGGACCACCCCCAAAACAGGAATTATCTTTTGGAAGGCGGGCCCCTTGTAGTATAGGGCTTCCCAGCTAGGTAAGTGTTCGAGGAATCCAGCAGCATCAATGTACCAGCTAGCATTGTTGTGGGAAACAGTTTGCGGAAGAAACATCTCAAGAGTGGCAAACAAGTGACTGGTTCTTCCACCATGATAATGCACTTGCTCACACTGCACTGAGTGTTAAACAGTTTTTGATCAAAAACAGCATGACCCCACCCTCCCTATTCACCCGATCTTGCCCAGTGCGACTTTTTTTGTTTGTTTCCCCAGATGAAAAAAGTCCTCACTGGAAGTATTTTACTGATGTGGAAGAGGTGGAACAAAAAATGACAGAAGCACTAAAAGGCATCAAAATGACTATTTCAAAAACAGTTTTGAGCAGTGGAAAAAGTGTCCTGATGGAAGTATTGCATAAAACAGAGAGTACTTGGAAGGTGACTGACATTTAAACATGTATGAATAAATATACAATTTTTTAATAATTGAATTCTAGAGGCCGGGCTCTGTGGTTAAGCCTGTAATCCCAGCACTTTGGGAGGCTGAGGCGAGTGAATCCCCTGAGCCCGTGGGTTCAAGACCAGCCTGGGCAACTTGGCGAGACTTCATCTCTATAACAACAACAACAACAAAAAATCAAAAATTAGCTGGGCATGGTAGCACGCGCCTGTAGTTCCGGCTACTTGGAAGGTTGAGGTGGAAGGATCGCTGGAGCTCAGCAGGTCGGCACTGGGGTGCACGTGAGTGTGCCACTACATACCAGCCTGGGCGGTAGAGACTCCAACTCAAAAAAAAAAAATTAAATTCTGGCTTTTTTTGGTGCTCCTCCTCGTATATGACTCTAGCTTTTTTCTTTTTTATGAATTCAAGTAGCACCATTACAGTTTTTAAAATGATGATAATGATTTACAGGATCCAGACCTGCTATTGGTCACACCTAAGCTTTGGAGTCTGGGAAAAATGTGTTATCCCAGCTAAGGGTATAATGACCATGGTCTAGAATTTTCCATGAAAACTTAAATATTCTGTTTAATTGTCCCCATAAGGACCCTCAATTCTTGATATAGCATCTGTTTGAAACTATTTTAAAAAATGTTTCAGGTCTTCACTTTCTGAAACTCTTGGATTCAACCCAAGAATTATCTATACCCTGTGGCTTCCAGACCATTCACTCAACATATTTTTATTGAATACTGCTAGGGCTAACGCCTGTTCCACATCAAATGCCCAGTGTTTGGTCTGAACCAGACCAGTGTTGGACATGGAAGAGGTCAGTGATTTTCATTTTCTCCCCATAATAGGGCTTTCTACGGAAAGTGTTAGAAACCCAAATTAAACTGACAGACACAGAAAAGGGGACATAGCGTCTCAGTGAGCCAAAAACTCTGGAGGCAGATCTATCTTCAGATATACCTGAATCAAGGGACTAAAAGAAAGTCCACAGAACTTTAGTCCACCCGTTTATATTTCTCAGCTCTGTTGTCTATTCTGTTGATGACACTTTTGAGTGGAACATCTCCAAATGGAGGCAGGGTCACCCTGCCTCCTCTCCAGCAGTTCCAGGGGTATATCATTCTTGTTGCCAGTAATTTCAGTAAAAAGAAAACTTCTTTCTCAAATTTTCCAACACAAGCTATAGGTTGGGTCTCAGGATTAGCTTAGTCACGTGCCTACCACTGAACCAATGATAGGTCCAGGGGGTGGAATGTGCTGATTGGCCAAGCCTGGTCACATGTCCATCCCTAAGGCATGGGGCAGTGGGTCCCTATCTGAGTACAAGATTAAGAATAGAAAAAGGTCAGTTCCCCAGGGGAAAATCTGGGACCTATTATCAGAAGTACAGGGAGTCAGTGCCCTTCAAACAGGCAAAATCAACAGATGCTCACAGCACCTCCTATCTCTGGGACACTGCTGTCTAGGAGAGGAGGCAGGGCCTAGAGGGAGTGTAAATCTGGAATGGGTGCAAAGAGGCTGAAACAGGTGGGCTGGGAAGGTAAAGACAGTGTGATTCTCAAACTCCATTTGTCAGAATCACCTGGGCAGCTTTGTTAGAAATGCAGGTTCTTGTTCTCTATTCTCAGAAATTATAATTCAGCAGATCAGGGCATGAGAACTCACATTGTAAACAAGTACCTCTGAATGACTGCAATGCAAGCAGAGGCCTGAGAACTATATTTCAAGAGACAGTGCTTTAGATCCTAGGAAGATAGACCTGTTATTGAGTCTTAAATGAGTTTCACTAAATCCCAAATAATAGCCAGAGGGAGTCTTAAAACATACAAAAGGAATTTTGACAATAGCTCTCTCTGCATTTCTCTTGCCCAGTAACTGTACCTTTCACTGCTTCTTGGATGCAGTGCTTAACACATGCTTCTGAGAGATGAGAGTCTTCATCAGGGCTGGTGTGTTGGCCAAGCAACATGAAGACACATGGGACTTACTGACAGCTTTCAATTTCAGGTCAGAAATGCTGTAGTTTGTTATCAAATACGCAAATCTGATAATGAGAATATAGTATTTTGATAAAAGAAAAAGGATTCTAAAATCTTAAAAGAAAGGGGAAGAAAAGAAAAAGAAAACACTTCCACAATTAGGAAAATAATTGTATTTAAAAAGTAGAAACAAGGTATTGTCATTTGAATCCTTGGTCTTTCCCTCCCCTTTCCTGCCCTCCCCACCCCCTCCCCTTCTTGTTAAACGCATTATTGTTGGATACCCAAGCAAGGCGCAATGACAGGAGCCAAAAATCTTTTTAAAGTGCTCCCCACAAGGGTGATAGGGCAGGAATCCCAGGAAAGGTCAACCTAGCCAGGCCCAAGGAGAGCCTGCTCCTTGAAACTTGAAACTCCCCAAGTGCTATCACTTCAAGGCACACAGACCTAAGAGGATTAAGGTAAGTGTCCCTCCTAAAAGCCTGAAGAAACAAAGCTTAGTTTTTAGCATCACAAAGGAACATACAATTATACAGGTTCTGAAGGAGGGGAAATATGTTAAGACTTTTGGAATGGGGGTGGTGGTGAGGAGGGACACCGTGGACAGAAAAGGCAAATCATCCCTAAGCAAGGGAGGGAACATTCCTGCAAGATTATCCACTGTTTACAAAGAAATAGAGTGTAATTGAGATTTATGCAGAAGGAACAAAGAAGACATATGCAGGAAAACCTTAAGCTTAACAAACTAAGTGTGCATTTGTGACTGGACCAGATAGCGGACTTTTTTTCCCCTTCCCTATGTAAGAAGGGTAATGGGGATTATTAAAATAATTAATAGTTAAGTCAATACAGTTGTTCCTTGCTATGTGTGGGGATTGGTTCCAGGACCTCCTGAGGATACCAAAATCTGTGGATATGCTCAAGTCCCTAATAGGAAATGGTGTCGTATTTGCATATAAACTATGCATATCCTCTTGTATACTTTAAGTCATCTCTAGATTAGTCATATATAATACAAATGCTATAAATAGTTACTATGCTGTATTGTTTAGGGAACAATGACAGAAAAAAAAGTCTTTACATGCTCAGTACAGAAGCAATTTTTCCCCCAAATATTTTCTATCCTCTGTTGGTTGAATCCATGGATGCAAAACCTATGGATGAGGAAGGCCGACTGTATCACAAGGGAAACTCGTTCATCTTGTAGATGACAAAACACACTTCTTTCAATACCTTACCATTTATTCATAGCCACACTCCATCTGTGGAGTAAATTACTTAAACTCCCTCTAAGACTCAGTCTCTAACATTTGACTAAATTAGTAATTAAAAATAGAAAAAAAAAATGAGAGGCTGTGAATCCATTTGAAAATCTAAAGGAATCTATAAGCTTCAAAACATACACATATATGCAAAATTGTGTCTGTAACTCATTCATTGCATTGGAAAGACATTCTTCCCAGATAGTCATAAGAGCAAGCCTCATAAAAATTTTGTCTCTTTCACGCTTATTTTTCAGACAAAAAGGAATAGCTACTTCCTCCTCCCTCCAAAGGAAATAGATACAGATTGAACAAATAATGTAAAAAATAAGCTTTCACTACACTCAAAAGTATGTTTTCATGGGAAGATTCTTTTGTTTGGATTGACTAAGAAGTTTAATCTGTGGATTGGTCTTCAACATGGCAAGACGTGCTGCCGTTGACATCCCATCAGTTTCATTTTTTATTCATTCTGAGAACGACAAGTGCTGACAAGGCCAAGCCACAAACATGAATAGCAAACAGTATCGGGACTCCAGTGCTACTGAAACCAGGTTGGGGCGAGGCTGGTCAGAGAAACACCAGAGTTCCCCAGGACCTGGAGTGGATGCATTAGACAGCGGTTCCTCTGCCAAGCTGAAGAGGTGGTCTGTGGTAGAATGTGCCTCACTGCCACTGGTAGCAGGTGATCCATCTCAATTTTCAGACTCTCTGAGCAAAAGAAGACTTTAAAAAGCCACCATAGCCCATCTAGGTGTCCACTGACTTCTACCTGCTCACAAACTGACAAAAAATTGTCACCATCAATTACACCTGTGAGGTCATTCTGCCAGCTCAGAGCCCATTTGATGTGTGCAGTGTCCCCTCCCCTGCTAGAACCATTATTAAAGTCACAGCAGGTTGTAGCTTAACATCCAGGAAATGTGCAACTGTCCACTGCTGGCCCCTCATCCAGAATAGAAATACAAAGGCCAAAAGACTTAGAGTTTTTTTCTTTCTTTCTTTCTTTCTTTTGTAACAGCTTTTATAACAGGGATGGCAGGACCTTGAATTAAAAGATGTATTTTGTTCATTCGGTAAAATAAAAAAAAAAATTGATAAGAATGCTGGGAGATAAAGAAATTCTTCCAAATCATTTTGAGATGGACACTTATCTTGTGCCCAAAGGTCAATCAAACATGTTCAAACTTGCCCATGGAAACGGGAGAACTTCAGAATATCAGAGGAAGCCTCGGCAGTCTTTTGCCATTTTCTGACAAGCCCTCTGGATGGGTGGCGAGTCAGGACCGGGGCTCTGATATCATGGAGCCTCTTCCTTGCAGTAGACGAGACGCCTGTCAGCCTTGCTGGCGGGCTGTTTTGTTGCTAGTGGAACTGTCTGAACAAAGCAGCAAGTTAGGAGAATGTACAGAGTTTCTATATGCCAAGTAGCAAAAGCACAAGAGAAGTCAAGCTTCCCAGGTGTTCAGTGTGTTAGGTCAGGTTTCCCCCCAAACAGTCCCTGACATGGGGATTTGAGTGCAAGTAGTTTATTTTGGAGGTGATCCCGGGAAGCACCTGCAGGGGAGAGGGGATGCAAGTCCAGAAATGAGAAGACGATAAAGCGTCCATTATCAAGCAGGTTACTGCTATAGGCCACTCAGGCTCCATCCTGCTGGCAGATCCTGGGAGAGGGTGTGGGACCTGCTTCATAATGTCCCAAGTAAACAGCAAGGACGCTTGGGAGCTTAAACATCAATCTCATTCATCATTGGTTAAGGGCTGCTTTTCTGCAGATATTAACTTTTTCAGAATTTGGGTCTGCCTGGTGCAGAGGCTGAGCCTACTCCAGCAGCTGGAGAATGTTCTCAGGCAGAGAACCTCAGGTGTTCACAGCAAAAAGCTATCAGAAGGCAGGGGATGGTGAATGTCAAGGAGATCTGGGTGGGGCAGGGGCAAGGGCTGCTGTTCACAAATACTGTGGATTTTCTTCCAGGAAACATTTTTACCAATTCCAAGAAGCCATTGCAATTCCCCAAAAGAGCCTCATATGCAAGGAGTTTTTCTTTGTTGATATCATCTTTCACGTAACAGACAAAAACAAGGCTGTACAGGGGACATCTTTCATCACCTTCAGCTGTTTGATGAAAGGACACAGATTGGCTGGGAATCCCCCCACGATCTGCCTCAGAATAGTAGAAAACAGATTAGTGATTCTAGAATGAGTGATGTCCTTTGACCAAGGAAATTCTACAGTTGTATTCCTTCTTCCATACCACACCCTAGCTCGACCATTTCCAAGGTACATGGCCTCAACAAGGCTGCCTCAACCATGTGAATGATTTCATTGGTATTGGGATAAATAATCCTATAGGATGCTTTGAAACAGGCAGGTTTTGTAGGGATCCAATGCAAGTTAGGTAAAATTCCAACACTTTTGGAATAAGTCTATTTTTCATATAACAGCATCTGGCCTAGAAGATTTTCAAGATGGACAGATGGAAGATGCTCCTTTAACTCTCTTGACTTCATGCTGCCATCGACACAAACCTTACTTCACAAGAAGCATGGCTTTTTATTATGTCCTGCACATCTAGTGCTGCAAGTAAAACAGTCTCATCATATTTTCTCTTCTTTAACATGTTCCAATTTAAGTACAGCCTGATGCAATCAAAGACAGATGAAAAAAAATCAGAAGTTTCAAGGATCTTCAGGATTTTCTTAAGTCCTCCTGTTGGAAAAAGTATCGCAACCACGATGGTCTACACATGTTGTGGTGATGATTTGAATGACTGTTCAGCACATATTTCCTTCCTTCCTTCCTGCATTTTGGACATAGCACACTTCCCCAACCCAAGAATCTTGGGCTGGGCCATGTGACCTGCTTGATGAATGGAAGATCAGTAGACATGAAATCAGCAGAAACCTTGTGTGTTCTTGTGCCTGCTGGTATGGCCTTGTGCTTCTGCCTTGCACTGTGAGGCTGTGGGTAGCCATTGATGCAAGGAGGAGGGTACGTGGAACAGATCTGAGTCTAGTCCACAAGTAAGTTGCAACCAACCCACAGACTCATGGGTGACAAGTAAGTGCTTGTGATTTTAAGACACTGAGTTTGCGAGTGGTTTATTATGTAGCATTATTGCGGCAAAGTTAATTTACATATCATGTTATTGTATGAAGTAGTATTTTTTATCACATTTTCTTGGAGTAAAAAATATCTCAATATAGTTTAAATGTTTTGTTTTTTCCAAAAAGTCTTTTTAAAAAATAACAAAAAGGGCATTGAGGAAAATATATTTTTATGGTGTGTTTTATTCTCATTTCAGCCCCAAACGATAGGATCTGTGACAGCCCCAAACTATATGCCTGTCATTCTCCTTTTCTTCATTTTTGTGGTTGGCACTAATTAACAGTCCATTACAGCGTCGGTCCCCTAGCTGATGCCTTTTGATGTGAACTTTTTTATCAAGTTCCATCTCATTGTAGTTATAACCTTACAACTTTTCACTCTGCCACAGTTTAATTTGCAATCAAAATATGAACTAATGAAATAACACAAGGCTTGTTTTAATAGGGTGATTTGCTTGTTTGTTTTAAAAATTATACCAATTTGCCATTTTACCAAATCACATTTTTAAAAAAACGAAAGCTACATCTTCACTATCACAATTTGAAATGAGACACCTCCTGAACTTGTTGCATACAATTAAACCACAACAAAAGGAAGCCGAGGCCATTTCACTTTTCATAAGGCTGTAATTATTCTTTAACTATTGGAATCCGGCATCCCTTAGGAGCTAATTATCGAAAAGCTCTCATCACACATAGGAAACACACAAACAAATCCTTCAAGCACAAAATAAATGTTCAACATTAAAGAACAGCATCCAGGAAGTCATACCAATCAGTTGGTTCAGCTAATTACTAATCTGATTTTTGGAGTAGTTACATTAGATTACTATGACGCCTATTCATAACATGAAAAGCACAGCCTTTGACTGACTTTAATAAAGATCTAGCTGTAAGAAAAAAATGTACTAAGAATCATAACACAACATTTGCATTGCAAGAGAACCTGGGAGAAGTGTGGCAGACATTTTTAAATGGAAAACATCTCATTTATCTATAATATGTATATTTAATATACCTTTCTGTGTATGTCACATTAGAAGGCAAAGTGAGATATTATATCAATATGCTTATATAAGCCATGTAGTATTATTGCCTAAACTCAATCCAGAGTTTTAGAATGTGAATTATAAAATATCTTTTTGAATCAGATGAGATTTGCATTAGATAAATATAGTATATTAAAGACTACAGTATGGATTATATTTTAAAGAAATCCAAGTCAAAGTCATATATATATAGTGTAGTGACTGCCCTACTCATTCTTGGATATATTTCTAGATCAGCATATTCAAATCAATCTTACATTCTATATGGTTATAAAACTAATAAACAATCATCCTGATTGGTGGGAATGCATATTGGCACATCTTTTTTAGAAGGCAGTTGATCAATAACTAGTAACATTTAAAAAAATGTATATACTCTTTGACCTAGCTATTTACTTTCTAGAATTTTTATCTTGCATGTAGATTTGTACTGTACTAGTACTTAAAAGCAATGAATAAGAATGTTTATTACAGCACTGGAAGAGTTAAAAAAAGGAAAAATAAATAATTGAATTACCAATTAATGGGAGAACTCTTTTTATGATAAATTTGTACAATATACTAGGCAGCTACTAAAAACAGAGAGAGAGAGAAAGAGACCTATATGCATTGTCATGCAAAGATGTCCAAGATACATTAAATATAAAAAGTGCTATAAAGCATTATGTATGGTGCGATCCCATTTTCGTAACTTCAAAATGTATACCTATGCATTCCAGGTTAATGTATATACAAGTATTTTTATGGATATGTATGGGTATACATATATACATTTGAGCAAGGGGGAATGGATAGACACATACATACATACATAGATCTTTCTAGAAGGGCACACAAAAATGATCAGTAGCTCTTTTTTCAAGGGAGTGATTCCCTTGTAGTGCAAAAAAAGCCGTACACAATATATGAACATATGAACATGGCTGCATTTCCATATGACCTTAATGGGAAAAGGCACAGGCTATGGTCTGTACTTTGCCAACGCCGACCCTAATGATTGAATCCAATCTCCACGGCTTTATGTATCATCTACACGCTAATGACCCCCGAGTTTTATCTCCAACTCCAACCTTGCCCCTGACTACCATACTCTCTCTCCACCTGGCAATTAACATTTCCATTTGAATGCTGTGGCAGAGATGACTTACCACACAAGATTTGAGTGCCTACTTCCATAGAGTGCTTGTCTCTAGGAAGTAGCTAACTGGCCCAGGACTATGTTCACCAAACCCCTTGCATCGATAATGTGGGGCCGCATTATTAGTTATTTCCCATGTGCCTTTTTCACTTTCTTCTCTATCAGTGGACTGTAGCCCTAGAGGAAGGTAGAACTCCAAGATGGAGGGCACCTGGGTCCCTGAGTCATCATGTGGAAGTCCTCTCATCAGCTAGGAATACCTGCATTGGTCTTTTACATGAGTGAGAAATTAGCTTGTTCTAAGCCATGGAAATATGGAGATTCATGTTACCATAACTACTGTCACCCTAATACATACATCTAGTAGCCATATCCAAGACTGAAACTCTTAATTTTCCCCTTCGATTCTCCTTTCTCAGTATCCCCAGATCAGAAAATGGCACTTTCATTTACCTGTTTTTCCTTTTTTTTTTTTTTTTATTTGGAGTATCACTCTGTTGCCCAGACTGGAGTGCAGTGTCCTCCCGGCCACCGCAGCCTCGACCTGCTGGGCTCAGGTGATCCTTCCGCCTCAGCCTTCCAGGTACCCAGAACTACAGGTGCGCGCTACTACGCGGGGCTAGTTTTTGATTTATTGTAGAGACGAGGTCTCGCCAAGTTGCCCAGGCGGGTCTCGAACCCGCGGGCTCAGGCAATCCACTCGCCTCGGCCTCCCAAAATGCTGCAATTACAGGCTGAGCCACCGAGCCCGGCCCATTTACCTGTTTTTCAAGCCACAAACCTTGATTCCTCCCTTTTTGGTTCCTCCCTTTCTGTCATACTGGACATCTAATCCATCAACAAATACCTTAAAAATATACCCCAGATATGGTCATCTTGTCGACTCCACAGCCAACACCCTCATGGAAGTCACCATCATTGATCTCCTGGGGTGTGCTGCTCTTCTAACTGGTCTCCCTACTTCTACAAGTCCCTGTCCATTCTCCACATTAACACTCGAGTGATCTTTTCAGTCTGTAAGTCAGACCAGGCTTGGTGGCTCAGTCTATAATCCTAGCAATTTGGGAGGCCGAGGTGAATGGATTGACTGAGCCCATGGGATCAAGATCAGCCCAGGAAACTTGGCAAGACCTCATCTCTACAATAAATAAAAAAATTAGCTGAGTGGTGGCCTGTGGCTGTAGTTCCGGCTACTTGGAAGGCTGAGGCGGAAGGGTTGCTGGAGCCCAGCCAGTCGATGCTGGGGTAGCTATGAGTGTGCCACTGCACTCCAGCCTGGGTGACAGAGTGAGACTCCAACTCAGAAAAAATCCAAAACAATCAAACAAACAAAAAAGTAAGTCAGATCATGTCACTTACCTAGACAAAATCTATCCAATGGCTTCTTTTGTGTCTAAAACAAAATCCAAGCTGAAATCCCAATTCAAGGTCCTACACGATCTCCTCCATGACCCCCTCTCCCAAGATATCGCCTACATCTCGTCCCTCTACCTCCGCTACACCATGTTGGCCTCCTTAACTCTTCCTCACGCATGGTGAGCAAGCTTCCTCCTTGTTGCCTTACTGCTGCTCCCATGGCCTTAGTTTGCTGTTTTATTTATTCTAGAGTGTTCCTTTCATAGAGGTACTCCATGACCGACCCCTTATCTCAACTAGTAACCCTCATGTTTTATCACCTTGCTCTACTTTCTTCATCTTCACATCCTTGTCTACCCAATATTACATGGAATATCTTATTTATTTCATTATTTTTATTGTTATTATTAAACTACGAGTCCCATGATGGCAGGAACTCCATCTGTCTTGATCATATTACAGACTCAGTACGTAGAATGGTGCCTGATACAATAAAGATGTTCCATAAATATTTGCTCAATGTTGACTACTTTTCCATGATTTTTCTTTCAGAGCTCTTGCGTATAGGGGACTGTCTTTCTAATAAATTCATATACAAAAGATAAACTGGCTGGATATATGCAATATTGTTTTAATGTTTCCCTGCAAATTCCATAGGCATTGTTTCATTGTCTTCTGGCTTGCTCAGAAGAATATAGAAGCTATTTACTTTTCATTCTATTTTAGATAATCTAACTTTTTTGTATGGATTTTTTTCCTGTAAAATTTGTTGAGATCAGGGTGTGGGCTCATTTGAGTCTCCATTCTCTATAGTTTTGCCTGAAACATGATGAGCTGTTCAGGTCTATGGGCACAGATCATTTTCAGCTCAGGAAATATATCACCAGTTATTCTTTGATTACCACTTTTATTCCAGGTTTGCTTGTATCTTTCTCAGAAACTTATATAATCCTTTGATTGAATCTGCATTGTCATTTTCTTTCTTTCTTTTTTTTTTTTTGGTGAGTTGGAGTCTCACTCCGTCGCCCAGACTGGAGTGCAGTGGCCGCTCCCGGCCACCGCAGCCTCGACCTGCTGGGCTCCGGCGATCCTTCCGCCCAGCCTTCCAAGTAGCTGGAACTACAGGAGAGCACTACCACACCCGGCTAATTTTTGACTTATTGTAGAGATGAGGTCTCGCCAAGTTGCCCAGGCGGGTCTCGAACCTGCGAGCTCAGGCCATCCACTCACCTCAGCCTCCTAAGGCACGGGATTACAGGCTGAGCCACCGAGCCCGGCTTGCATTGCCATTTTCAACAGCATCTCATTGTTTTTGTTTCCTAGTCCTGAGAGAGCAACTGAAGTTTGTTTTTCACCTCATTCATTCACATTCATTTAGTCAGTTTTGCCTCCGGTGTAGATTTTAATTTTGTTTTGCATTTCCCATTTGTTTGCAATTCTTTGCTCTCTCTTACTCTATAAAATTCTGTTGTCAATTTATATGTGCTGTGTGACTTTCAGCTCCTTCTTCAAAATGATGATGCTTTCTTTCAGCATTCTTTGAAGAATGCCAAGTAGGTTTCTAATTTTCTTTTCTGTTTCTTGAAGTAAATCATTTTCAGAGGCCTGCTCTTTCTCTGGGTCGTCAGGATGAAAATGCTGGTAGTTTTTTCATATGTGTTATGTTTTCCTCCTGTTTATTTCTTTAATAAGGATAACTCTATCTATCTGTACCTATCATTTGCCATCAGACATGCTGCCTCGGTGAGCAGCACTCATGCCATAGGGGTAGGCACTCAAGTTTCTAGAGGATACAGGACTTGATAATGGAAACAGAGAAAGAGAGAGGGAAGAAGTGAATGACGTGCCTAGCTACATTTTTTCCCTGGTTGCCTAACACTGGTGGGCCACAGATTACATACCTCAATCCAATTCCATTAGTTTTGTAAGAAGACGTCAATCCTCTTATGTTCCTAATTTTACTTTATAAAGGGCCCAACTTTTGTTTTCCATCATATCCCCCATCAAACATTTCTTTTGCAATGTCTCATCACCTAAAATGTATCTTAGACAAATCTGGCTTTATTTTAGTGACTGATGACTGGTATACATTTATTTTCTCTGGCAGATGCTGTACCTTTCCAGAGACTCTAATTTGCCAATTATCAACCAGGCTGTAAATATTACTGTAAATTAGAAGCCTTGTAAAAATGGATATTGATTTCAATTAACAACCCCTTCTACCTCCTGTTTTTCAAAGGTCTGAAACTGCAAGAAAGTTATCACTGACATTCAAAGGCCAGCCATGCATTCTAAACAATATCTGATTCTCTAGTCACCTCGATGTAAATTTCCAGGTGGTTACAATTTCACACTTTTAATTAGGTTTTCCTGTCTAGTATCCTGCACGTATTTACTGAGTATCTGCTATGTGTTAGAATTATGCTACGAGTTACTATAGAAATGAACGGCAGATTCCAAGATCTCCCAATCCAGGGGACCAAGCAGTCAAACAAATGATCGTGTACAAAGGGACCAAGTGATCTGAAAGGTGCCTTGACCCCACATCCTCCTCTGCTGTTGCCCTATCTCTCTCCTTTCCTCCACAACCAAGTTTCTTACAAGGTGTCCTCACAGTCTAGACTTCCCTGTCTTCATTCACTCCCCAGTTCATTAGAAACTTGCTTCCTTTCTCATCACTCCATGCTAGCCAACTTCAGCAAGGTCTCCAAGTATCTCCTGGCCAGACCCTTAAAATGACACTTCAACTTTTAGCCCTCACTCCTTTGACTTGCTAGGGCACAGGCCCCGTAGGCATCTCAAATTCAACTCATGAAATGGAACTAATCTTGTCTCCCTGCCTTGACATTTATCACTTCTTCCCCAACCCTGCCATGTCTGCACTTCCATCTGTGTCTGCATCTCATGACTGAAACCACAGCTGCCTCGGTTGTTCCAGCTAGAGGCTTGACTTAATTTTTAACTCTACCCTTTTCCTCATCGCCCAACCCCCAATCCAATCCATTGCCAAGTCTTGATTCCTTGCTCTTGGCATCTCTTGACTGTCTTCTCTCCTTTATTTCCACAGCCATGTTCAATTTAGGCCATTGTCACTTCTTCCTGGAAAAGTTCAATGACCTCCTTATTATCGCCTTGCTGCCTGTCTTAGGTATCTGAGGTCCATCTTTACCAAAGGACCAAAATGAGGCATCTAAAATACAGATGGGCCCAGGTCACACCTGTCTTTAATCAATGGTTCTCCCTCACCTACCAGATGAACCCAGACTTCAACAAGACTCACAAGTTCCCCATGACTTGGTCCAGCCTCTCTCAGAATCTCATTTCTTGCCACACTGTCTCGTTCTCGATGATCTAACACAGAAGTGTTTGCAGAGCTTTGCATGTTGTCAAGGTATTTTTTACATATGTTATCTTCTCTGCCTGAAGTTCTCACTGTTTCCCAACCCCTTACACACACACACACACACACACACACACACACACACACACACACACACAATCAAGCACAGTGTGGCTTGGTCTGCTAATACTAATCATCGACTATGAACTTCTTGCATGTCTCTAAAGAAGTTGTCCCTCTCTCATTGTCAAGACATTACTTATTCTATTTCCAATTTCAGGAACTAATATTACCAGCCCCTGCCACATTCTTAACTAGCCCAGTCTCTCTTGATGATTCTTAGATGCCCCTTCAGGGGTCAGCTGATAAGGCCACCCCTCCCTTGAGCTTCCAAAGCACAGTTATCACCCTCTGTTGTACTTGCTTTTGATTCACGTAACCCATTTAGAATGATCAACCATCTAGATGTGCCTTGAATTGTCCTGGTTTTAGTACTACAGATGTCATGTCCTGAGAAACCCAGGCAAACCAGCATGGTTGGCCACTCTTCCCCTTCTGAGACTCTTCCCTCATCGAGGGCAGGGACTGAGCACAAGACCTAGCACACAGTAGATGAGCACCGAGTTGAATTACATAAAAAAAGAGAGGGGAGTATGAGAATATACTTGGACATGGAAGTCTCCATTTGGTTCTTGGTCATGTAAACATGTTTAATATCATCAAAACATTATGTATTAAGGTTGGAAAATTTTCCCAATCTTTAGTTAAATAGATATTGCGAATTCATAAAACACTGAAAAGTAAAACACATTTTTTGTAAAACACATTTTTTAGCTTCCTACTGTGTGCTGGGTACAGTGTGAGAGTTTGGTAATGGGGTGCAGGATGAATCAGACATTGACTCCTCCCAAAGGACCCTACAGTCTACCAGGAGCAAGAAAACACAGATCAGGTAATTTTACAATATGAGACCAAAAGAAAGAACAATTATTAAATTGTTAAGCTAGAGACAACCCTCAGGTCTTTGCCTCATGGCCCCTCCACAGGCCCTGTTACGACAGCTTACATCTTCAAGTCAGCAGGAGAATCTCCCTGGCAGCAGAAAGGACTTTATTTTAAGTTTTTTTTATTTTTGAGTTGGAGTCTCACTCTGTCGCCCAGGCTGGAATGCAGCGCTCAAGGCCACCACAGCCTTAACCTGCTGGGCTCAGGTGGTCTTTCTGCCTCAGCCTTCCATAGCTGGAACTACAGGTGCACACCACCATGCCTGGCTAATGTTTTATTTATTGTAGAGACAAGGCCTTACCAAGTTGCCCAGGCTGGTCTCGAATCCCTGGATTCAGGCAATCTCCTCACTTCAGCCTCCCAAAATGCTGGGATTACAGGCTTGAGCCACCGCGCCCGGCCTCAATTCTTCTTTATAAAGGCTCACCTGATTAGGTAAGACCCACTCAGAATAATTATCTTTTGATTGACGCCAAGTCAACTGATTAGTAACCTAATCACATTTGCAGGTTCCTCTCATACTTAAGCTGAGAGGACTGTACAGGACATGTACACCAAGGGGCAGGAATCTTCAGAGCTGAATTAGAATTTTGCCCATGGTAAGGGGTGGCAAAGGGAGGGGGATGTTAGTCCTGGGGTGTGAAAGTGCCAGACAGTGGAAGATCTTGATTCCTCTACCAGGGAGCTAAGGAGTTTGGAGGTTAAGGATATTTTAGTTGAGCAGTGGCATAGGGAGAATTAGAACTCCCCCCCCCCATATGGTGGTATCTTTATCAGAACTCTATAAATATTTGGGTAAAGTTATTTCCTGACATATTAAAAATTGAAAAATTTTGGAGCAAGAATGGCAGTTAGGTTGCATTAACTCTGTTCAAGTAGTAGTGGTGGCCTGAGGGCCTGAGGGCTGTGTTGGGGGTCGAGGGTGGCAGTGCTGGGATTTATCCCCAGTGCTCGCTAAGATGAGGGTGGTGACAAGTGGCAGCACCGGCACTGAGGACTGGCCATCCTGGCACTTGAGAGAATCGTTTCAGACATTGTACCTCTGAAAAGGAAAATAACAAGTCTATTTTCCAGGATTCTGTGGTTTAATCTATCGTCTTACAAAGCAGATCAAAATAGCAAACATTAATAAGATCCTCAAGCCTATTCCAAATGTCAGGAGCTAGAACAAAATACAAATAAATTAATCCACTGGGAGCCTTTTCTATGCGTTCCTCTCTCCCAGTAAAAACAGTGAGCTCCAAAATTTAGGAATTTCTAACAATCCCTTGTAGACACATGCAATCAGGTCTGCCAAGCAAATGATTCAAATGTGCTTCCTTTAGACTTTGATGATACATTCCAAGGCTGCATGCCCACCGAGTCAGTCAGGAGGTGAGGACAAAGTTAATCCTCTAATGAAAGGTCTGAGAACCAGAGAGAAGCACAAAGGCAGGACCATGTGTGTGTGTGTGGAGAGGCAGGGCACACACTCCCTGGCACTGCTCCACTGCTTGGGCTATTCTGCCACCTCCCATGTCTTCTGACTCAAGGTCAAGGGCAAAATGGGAATAAACTGCATAGGCATTGCTTCCTATATGACCAAAAGGTTTACCCTGGGTACGTGTTACTACTCAAAGAGAGAGCTAGAGACAGCAGGCTTTAGAGCTTGGAAGCCCTGAGGGATTTCTGGCTCTACCTTTTTGTGAGGTGGTAGAGTGGATTAGTGGATTACTGTTTGGCAAATACTATCTCTGCATCCCATTTCCCTTACATCCTGGAAGGAAGTGAATGTCTCCCCTTCACTGATGCTAGACTTGGGCATACTCCTTGCCACCGCGGTGTGGTGGATCAGGTGTACTTCTTATCCCATTGACATTGGGCGTGGCCACATGACTTCCGTCGGCCAATGGATGTTAGTGGGTATGATGCGATCAGAGGTTTAAACTGTGTTTGGGTGATTGGGTTTCCCCCCCTTGCCTTCTGCTATCACCATGAGAAACACATGACCAGACCTGCCGCTGGTCCAAAGAGGATGAGCAGAATGCAGAGCACACCTGAACCCAAGCTGCAGCTGGAGTCGAGCCTGCCCAGATGAGATCAAGAAAGTCACTCGGCCTGCAGGTGTGTAAGCAAGATTGAATGGCTGTGTTCTTAGGTTGCTGGGTTTTGGAGTTGTTTGCTCCCTGTTTTGTGGTGGTAGCTGACTGGTGGAGTAGTTGTGAGGCTTGGCTAGACACTTTCTCAGTGCCTCAGTTTCTTCCTGCAGAAAAGGATGCAGTGCCAAGACGTTCCTCACTGGGAGCTGCAGAGAAAAGGCACGGAAAGTGCCTGTCTTAGTACTGACACAGAATAAGCAGTTAACAAGCAGTTGTCGACTTGAGACTGCAGACTCTGGATTTACATTTTTTTGAGTTCAGTTCCTGGCTCTGGCACTGGACAAGTGTTGGCTGTGCATTGCTACAGAGCCACGTGTGAGAGTACTTTCAATCCCAAGGCCATGGATACTCTGCAAAGGAGCCCAGCCCTGTACCTCCTCGTTCAGTTCTTCATTACTGCTAACCACATGCCATCAAGGCCCTATTGTTCACAGGGTCCCAGAGTGTGCTCAGGACACAAACCTACATGGTCTCTGACTTTACAGGGGTAGGCAAGGCAGGAGGGCTGCAAGACACATGAGAGGCAGGGGCTAGGCTCTGAGGGGCTGAGAGGCAGTGTCCAGGGAAGGATTTATTAGATCTGAGGCTCACTCAGAAGCCTGTTTAAGGGCTGGACAGCAAGAGGCAAACTATTGCCCCTGAAACTGTTCATTGAGAGGGGACAAGGACCACCAGAGTTGGCAAGAAACTGCTGGAAGTTGTATCCCAGAGAGATAGAATCCCAGCACTGGCTCAACAGGTCAGAGAAGGATTGGGGCTTGGAGCTCAGTGCTGAGAATTTAGACTCTGAAAGAGAAAGGGTCCCCAAGACAGCATCCAGGAACAAGCCAGATGACAGTCTGGGCTGAATGCTATGAACAACCTTTAGGTTAGGCACTCTGCTTAGAAGAAGGGCAGTATGCAAGGAAGAGCTTGAACTCTATTAGACTACCTTGGGTCTAGACCCTGGTTCTAGCACTTACTAGCAATGCCATCTGGGGCAGGTTACAGAATGACTCTGAATCTTCCTTTTTTAAGGGATAATAGGAAAATATGGATATTAATGGAACTTGCCTTATCAGGTCCTTATGAGGATTAAAAGCATAAAATATGTAAGGCACTTAAGACAGTATGGACTATAGTAGTGTCTATTATTATTATTATTGTCATCATCATCATCTTTATTATTATTATAGGTTTACAACCCTGTAACTAAATCCCTTGGGCTAGATACATGTTTTATGATTCAGAATTGTTCAGCTTTAGTGAAGAAAAAGGAACTTATATCATTTATTATATAAAATTTAAGCAGGGTCTGGGGCTACATTCTGTCACCAAATACATGAATATTTATGCAGTGACACGTATGAATATTTAGATCAAATAAAAACTATAAATAGCCTCATGTTAGTTTAAACCAGTTTTTGTTACCATGTAAGATGTTTTTAAAAAGCACAAAGCAAACCAATGAAAACAAAAACAAAGCCCTTTGTTTCCAAAGCTTTGAGGAATTTGGGAATGCATGTGAGAGATGTGACTTTTATTGCTAAAAGTGGCTGGAGGCTGCAGAAGTGTGTTGAGCCGGAAGCACATGACCATGGGGCACAGATCTCTTCTAGCTGAACTGATCAGAAATGGTTGAATGTAGGAGGTGGGCTTGGAGCTGAGACCTCAAGGATTGACAGGGCCTCAAAGGTAAGATGCAAGGCAGCAATACAAGGGGGTGACAATGAACAGGACACGGAGCTTATGATGAGCTGATAAGAATTTCTCAAGATATAAGCTAGGGCTGGATTGTAAAGAGCTTTGAATGCCAGGACAAGAATACAGGCTTTACTACAGCATGTAAGGACTGATTTCATTATAGCTGACTTTACCATCTCAGGCAATTTCTGTCTCTGGTACAGAGCTTGGCAAGTCCTTTAGGAAAGGATGGTCTGAAGTTATGCCCCCATGCAAGTGGACCCTTTGCTCTCGAATGCCCTTTCCTTACCTTTAAAGTCTTGCTGCAGTGCTGCCCCTCTGTGACATACTTTGTCTGTCACCACTGGGGCAGACGCTGTGAGCATCCCATCCACACTTCCTCGGTAGTCACCTGTAACACTTACCTGAGATCTCAGATGCTCACTGAGAACACCTACCTGAGATCTCTTTCCTGGCTGCTGATGTAACCTGGGCCCATGTCCTCAGAAGCAGCTCTGGACCAATGGCTTCCTGCCTTTTTTTTTTGGTCACACTTCTTTCTCTGTATCATTTAGCATCACCTCCCAAATAAACTAGTTGCACTTGAATCTTTGACTCAGAGTCGGCTTCTGGAGGAACCCAAACTGAGCCGCCATTGTCTGAGGCATGGCCTCTTCCTTGGACTGACCGATTCACAATTTGTTTCATGGTTTCCACTAGGAGATGCTAAGTTCCTTGAAGATAGGAACTTTTAATTCATCTTTGAATCTCCATGGTGCACCGCAGAGGGTAAGCATCAAATAAATGTTCTATGAATTGATTTGGGAAATTACTTCAAGAGCTAAAGATTACCAATGACTTCG
This sequence comes from Tarsius wallacei, assembly GCA_963574415.1. NCBI lineage: Eukaryota > Metazoa > Chordata > Mammalia > Primates > Tarsiidae > Tarsius > Tarsius wallacei. Next base: position 18,648 of record CAUYQG010225655.1, on the reverse strand, counting down.
GGGGTCAAAGCTTAATTTCTGAGTTTTAATCGATGACACTGCCACTTACTAGCTTGACAATCTCAAGCAAGTCATTGAACCTCTCTTAGGGTTAGTCTCTCTGTCTATGAAATGGAGATAATAAAATGTACCCCTCAGAGCTGCTGTGAGAATTAAATGAGAACGTGTGTGTGAAACACCAAGCTTATTTTCTGCTCTCAAAGTTTCCATTTCCCAAATAGAAAATCTTCATTTTTAAATAAAGACTTTTCCCAGCTATGCAGGAGGCTAAGGTGGGAAGATCACTTGAGCCCAGGAGTTCGAGGTTACAGTGAGTCATGATCTTGCCACTGTACTACAGCCTGGGTTACAGAGCAAAACGCAGTCTTAAATACATATGGATATACATACATACATGTATGCATACATACATACCCTGCAGCAACCTTTCCATATCCCATCCCTAGTCCCCAACACAGACATGTGTGCACAGACACACACACACAAGTAGTCTTAGACTTATTCTCCACAAAGCTTATTTCTCAGCACCATTTCCTTCTTCTGCACATGTCACTCGGGCAGCAGCTAGACACTCTTACTGTTTAGCCACAATAACATTTATGCCACCTAGAGTAAAAAGGTCCCTAGGTTTGGACCATAAGGATGAGGTCACCCCACTTTTTATCATCATCAAACATTTCCCTGAGCCTTCATGCCACACATTGCCCCAGACCAGGCCCTTGGATGTCTGGAAGACTCCACGAAAAGGTCATACCCGTGGAGCTTTTTACTTTTCTAGTTCCCCTTCTGTAAAGACAGAAGACAGTTTTGATAAGACAAAAAAAAAGCCAGGATCCTTGTTTCTAGCATAAAGAACAGGAGTGAGCTGGATGACTCTGAACACCCTGGTCCTTTCTCTGTGCCTCAGTTTCCCTACCTGTAAGAGTTAGTAAGAATAGATATTTCCTAAGGGTCCATTGATAAAGGTGTTGGATTTAGAAAGTTAAATGAGAGGAAAATCTGAATGCTGAAATCAGGCACCCTATGGTTTCACATTTTATCTTTTTCAAACATCCAACTAAAAACTGATTTGTTAAAAGATGTCTGTGCTATTACCCCCACTGTGGTTTCTTTATGAACTGGGGTGAAGAGAAGAATTTATTTGAAAGTCAATAGACTACAGTATTTACAGGCCTACTGTATGGGCTAGTTTAAATTCAGCGCTTTGAATGTGGTAGAAACAAACTCATCGGAATTTGACCAAGGATACATTCATATGTCAGTTTAATGCTCCAGCTGTTTAATCAAAATATGAATAAAAGGTCTAAAGCCCAACAAGCAAAAATATCATAGTTGTGGGATTCGGCGTTTGCTTCCCCATTGTCAGCCAATTACTGTGCAATTTTTCCCTGTGACTGAATAACTAACTGTTAGCAAATAATGAAAAGGCAATTACAGCGACGCTTTGTTCCTATTACTCCCTTCATTTTATCCCAGCTATAATTATTGTCAGAGCTGGAGGTTTACTGTACCATGGAAGCAGCACCAGGAAAGAAAATGGAATGGGCTGGTGCATGGAAAATTGCAAATGTCACAGCTACCTTCATCGGCACCGTTGGACTTCTGAGAATAAAAAATCAGAGGCAAAAGCTCTCCATGTGGGTCTTACAAATTCCCTACCTCAAGCTGTTGTGGTGACTGGGGAAGAGGGGACGAGGGTGAGGGTGGGGGGGCAAGCAGGAATCGGGCGTGATGTTTGTTCTTTGTGTGTGCGTGCAATTCCCAAAGGGCTGTGCATTTTCAACACAGTCGGCCTGAAACCGATTCGTGGGTCTCTTCTTTAGCCTTTGCTTCTCATTAATGGTCTCCATGCTGTTTCATAATGGGGAGTGGCATATAAATGATGCATTTTATGGGGTTTGATCTTTCTTCAGAGAGAAAAAATATACCACATATGGACAGATGTCTGAAAAAGAAAATGGTGATTGTGCCCTCTTGGTGCAGTTGCTGGGACCTATTTTTAGAAGCTGACTTTCACTGACCATATGTAATATACCTTCCTTTTTGACTTTATTCTTATTAACCAGAAACTGCAAGATAAGACCAAAGGGATGAAGTACATTCCTAATATTTCTGTCTTTTATTTATTTAATAAACATTTCCTGAGTATGTATCATGTGCAAAGTACTAGACTAGGCAATAGGGAATCTAAGATGAATGAGACATGGGTCCTGCCCACCAAAGGTTCAGTCTTGAGGTTTTTTCACACCCAAATAGACGTCTCTTTGCATGAAAAGCATCTTAGCATAGTTGAAAGTGTGTGAAATTATGTGTTTGAAGATCTGGATTCTAATTCCAGTTCTATTACATACTAGATGGTTTTTCTTGATGTATCAGTTAGCTGTTGCTGTGTAACAAACTATCTTTCATTTGATTGTTGGTTGTGGCTAAAATCAACAATCATATGTAATTGAAGTTCATAAGTCTGGTTCAGGTGGGGGGGCTTTGCTTCAGGTTGGGCCTGGCTGAGGCATCTTAGCTGAGGTCACTTTGCTACACATGTCTGTCATCTTCCTCCTTGAAATAGCTGGCTAGCCTGAATTTTCCTCACAGCAATGTCCAAAGAGAAAGAAAACAAGCAGAAACATGCAGGCACACACACCAAGCAATGCCAAATCTCAGCTTTAGTCATATCTGCTAACACCATATTGGCCAAAGCAAATTGCATGATCAAACACAGAATCAAAGGTCAGGAAAATATACTCTACCTCTCAATGGGAGAAATATCAGGCATATGTGACAAAGGGAATAAATACAGTAACAAGTGAAAAATTTGGGGAGACCAATACAAACAAAAACGAATAAAACTCTGTGCATCAATTTATTTGTCTGTAAAATGGAAGCCCACCTTACCTGCTTTAAGAGACTGTGGAGGGTATCAAAGGAAATAAAGAATATAAATATGCTTTGACAACTATAAAGAACTGTAGTTATGTAATCTGTTACTGCTCTCATTACTTTCTATTTATTTTTCTACCATAAAAATTGTATAATTATTTTTCAGACTCACACAGAGATTTTCTATAAATTTCAAATTTCTGTAAGTTTAAACAACAGATATTTTTTCATTCATCAGATAAGTTAGAGGTGAAAAATTAAAATTACTTGCTATTACAGTCTATTCTTTCTTGTTTTACTTGTGAAATAGATCACTCTTCCAAGACTCTGGTCTGATTTAGGGGCAGACAGCATCTCAAAGCGATTGTTCTTGGTTCCTGTGGCAGCCAGCCATAATAGTCCCCTAGGTTTAAGATAGAAGAAAAAACATTCATAGACTAACTTGGCTACTTTGACAACTACTACTCTAAGGTTATTTCTATAGCAAAGGAAAGCAGGTTAAGAGGGATAGGTTGGTCATAAATAAATAAGCAAGGATATACATTCACAAGGGCAGGAGATAAGTGGTTTACTAATACTAAAGACAAGACCATAATAAAAAAAACCTCAGAGTCAGACATATGTATATTTGAGTCTTTGTTCTACTACTTATTAGCTAGTTTATTAAGCTTTTCAGATATTTTTTTTCCTTTTTGAAAATTAGGGATATAATACTAAACAGGTGCTCTTATCAGGACTACATGAGTTATAAGCCCCTAGCATAGCACCTAGTACATAATATACAAACAAGAAATGAGTTCCTTTTTCCCACCCTGATTCTTTTAAGGATTATTTCCCACCAAATATGTCAAGTCACAATTATTTACTCCTAATGACTAAGACCATAAAATGCCTTATTTTCCTCATTTACCTCATATCTCAGGCTTGAATGAATCGCAATAACAGTAGTCACTAAGAGTAAATTTTGACAAAACAAACATAAACAGAAATATATTCTGTCTGAGATAACCCCAATCTCTGTAGTTGTCAGAAAACCCAAAGAACTTTTCATCCTCTGTTCGTTCCTTGACCTAACACCATTTAATTTGGCAAAATTATAATTGTATATAGATTATTCAAATTCTCCCTCCAGGTCAGGCCAGTCATTCTCTTTCTCCCCCACTCCCAAGTGTGTGCTCTTGCTCTCTCTCTCTCTCTCTCACACACACACACACCACACACACATACACACACACAAAACTTGTCTTGATTATGGTCAGTGTCTCTTGGAGGCCAAGAATGCAGTGATTTAGAGCAACTTGGAAAGGAAAAGCTCTCTCATTAGGCAGAGAGAGAAGTATATATGAGCAGTATAAAAGAGAAAGAAGAAAAAAAAACACATTTACTTGAGAATGTGGATGTGATTATCATTTTTTTAAAAAGCCAAATTTAACAGTGCATTTTGAAAATAACATATATGAAAATAGGATGTATCTTGGGAATATAAGAATATTCAATATCAGGAAAACTTCATTAAAAATAACCACATTAAGAAATTGAAGGAGAATAGTTATATGTCTATCTCAGTAGAAATAGAAATTTAACTTCAGTTAAAGTCTTTAAAAAAAGAAATGTAGATTTTAAAAATAATATTGATATCTAAGATTTATTCTTAAACATATCTTTTAAAAGGATAGCTAGGAATTGCTATAATCTGATAAACCTCAAACAAAAGGCATACTTGATTGAGAAGGTTTTCTTTCTTTCTTTCTTTCTTTCTTTTGAGTTGGAGTCTCGCTCTGTCGCCCAGATTGGAGTGCAGTGGCATGCTCCCAGCTACCTCAGCCTTGACCTGCTGGGCTCCGGTGATCCTTCCACCTCAGCCTTCCAAGTAGTTGGAACTACAGGCGCGTTCTACCATGCCTGGCTAGTTTTTGATCTATTGTAGAGACGAGGTCTCACCAAGTTCCCCGGGCAGGTCTCAAACCTGCGGGCTCAGGCAATCCACTTGCCTTGGTCTCCCAAAGTGCTGGTATTACAGGCTGAGCCACTGAACCCAGCCAGAGAAGCTTTCTTTTTAAGACAGGTATAAGTCAACAGGGCCTTTCATGAGCAACAGCAAACTAGAAAAAGGAATTAAAGATAATATTTATAATAGCAAGTGAAATTTTAAATCAGGAGGAATGCAAAAGGACTCTAAGAAGAAAAAAAATTTTTTTCAAAGGATATTAAAGAAATCCTGAGTTTAGGGAGAGACATACCATGTTCATGGATGGAATGACTTAACAATATAAAGATGCCAAATCTCCCCAAATAAACCTGTATATTCAGTGCAATTCCTATCAACATCCTAGCAAAATTTTATATTTCACTGAAATCTAACAGAGGTAGCATCATCAGTAAAGTGAGGAGAGTACAGATTATTTAGCAAATGGAAAAATTGACTTATAACATGGGGGGAAAAAAAGTAAGGTCACACCATATACAAAAATATGAATCCAGATGAGTTAGGTGAATTAAAGACAGACTCATGAATAGTAAAACTTATGAAATACAGTAATATAGAAATAATACAGAAATAATAATATAGAAATATAATAATTTATATATATATATAAATTTATGTATGACCTTGAAGTAGATAATTATTGCTTAGTCAATACCCAAAAGAACAAATGATGTGATTTAAACAGAAAGAGAGAGATGGGAAACTAAAAGGATAAGAATAGGTATATCCCAGTAGGGGAGACAAGAATATAATGTTCACTAGTAATCAGAGACATACAAATTTTTTAAAAAGTGCGGTGGCAATTTATACTAATCCAAGTGGAAAAAAAAATAGACAATGTGATTGTGAGGATCACCAACCTTAGAAATGGAACCTTCCCTCGTGCACTGCTGGTGGGAATTTAACTATTCAGCTATCCTGGAGGAGAATCTGGCAGCACAGTAGCTAGAGAAATTAGATATGTACAAATCCTAGGACCCTGGGGCAAAGTCCCAGTTCTGGGTCCCTACCCCAGAGACATTTCCCTAAGTGTTCACAGGGAAACATGAGCGAAGCCCTCTCTTGAAGCATTTTTTTAATTGACAGAACTGGAAATGCATAGGTGTCCATCAGAGGTAGAACAAAGGTGGTTCAGGTCCATATTCCCTTACCTGAAATTCTGAAATTAAAAACCTCTAAAAATATGAAATTAAAGCAAATAAATAAATTTGACATATACTTCTTTGGAGGCAAAATTTAACCTAAGGCTAGTTAGAGCCTCTTTGCATTCCGATTAGTGTGAGCATTCATACATTTTGATGCAGAAATAGCAATGTGTGTGATTATAGGGTGCTGCCCAGAGCTTGCAGAATGAGATTTGTAGTCCAATGTCACCTAATTATAGCATGCAAAACTATACAAAATGTGTTCAAGGGGAAGCACATATCAACACTGGTGCATGGAGGAACAGATTAGAAGAACCTCAATTAAATACACCAGCAGGGAGGCATCTGTGGAGAGTCAGGGATTCAGATAGAGGGTGGGGCATGGAGGGAGAAAAATGAACGACAAAACAAAATAAAATAAAATGAGGGAGCACCTAGGATGGAGGAAGAAAATCAAACCAACAGAGCATGACTGGGCAGTATTCAAAAGAGAATGGGGATTTCCATAGCAGTTTCTATGTATATCATGTGCTGTTTTGTTTTCCCAAAAGCATTATTCTCTAACACTGTGATAACCTATGAATTTTATTTTTTAATTTTTATTTTTTTGAGTTAGAGTCTCACTCTGTCACCCAGGCTGGAGTGCAGTGGCACACTCACAGTCACCCCAGTATCGACCTCCTGGGCTCCGGCAGAAAACACACTACCACGTCTGGCTAATTTTTTTGATTTGTTGTGGAGATGAGGTCTCGCCAAGTTGCCCAAGTTGGTCTCGAACCTGCAGCCTCAGACAACTCACTCTCCTCGGCCTCCCAAAGTGCTGGGTCACAGGCTGAGCCACCGAACCTGACTATAAACTGTGTATTTTAAAACCTCTGTGCTGACCACAGGCTTGGCACTCAATTCATGGGGCTTGAAAAATAGGTATTACCTGAAAGCCTGCTCTAGACAAATAGGGTTACCTGTCAAAGCCTCATTTAGTAGGATATATCTTCTAACTCCACTCAGCCCCACTTTTACTACTACTCGGTCAAAAGAACACTGAGTTTATGAGTAGACTTGGCTTCAACTCTCAGCTCTGACTACTGTGTGACCTTGGGCAAGTCACTTTGCATTTCTTATCTTCAATACTCTACCTGCTTCTGCCCTTTCTCTTTCACAACTGGCACCTGTGGTGGAGTCATCTGGATTTTTTGTAGGTAACCCAAAACATAACTTCTGACACCTCTGTGTTTTAGCATATTTAGTTTTCTCTGTCTGAAGTGTCCATCACTCTTCATCTGCCAGCAAAATTCCCAATTACCTTTCAGGTCAGTTCATACCTCACTTCTGTGTTCCTACTATATCTAGGATAGACCTCATGACATTTAAAAACTATTATTTTTATTATAGGAATGCATGGTTGTTTTCCACATAAGAATATCGACACGTGGAGGGCAGATACCATATCTTATGCATCCTTATAATCCTGGGGTCTAAAACAGTAACTATTACATAGAAGGTGCTCAATAAATGTTGGTTGTCATAAGTGGCTTTACCATTTTCTAACTGGGCAACTTCTAGACAGTCCATTGACCTCCCAGAATATGTTTCCTTGTATGTAAAATAGGGTGAATAATATTTCACAGTATGATTTTGAGAATTAACCAAAAACATGAAAACACATAATCTCAGAGTAGGAAAGAATCTCAAGGGTCACTTATCCAATCATGCAACAGAACCAGACGCTTCAATTTGTGCCCAGTATCTCCGGAGGTAGTCTAGTTCCATCTGTGGGCAGCTCTGGCTTTCAGAAAGGAATTGAAATGTATCTCTCTGCTGGATGAACGAAGGGGATGCAGGGACACGCTGGGAGTGAGCCAGCCATTACTCTCATCCTCCATCACACTGTGTGTGATTTTTAAGTTTTTATACCAGTGTTCCATTCGTTTAGCACTTGGGGAAATTAGCTAATCTACAAAATATTCAGGTGTTTTTCCTCTTAAATGGCACTTCTTTATTTAGGTTGTATGATTTTCATCAGAAACATTTCAAAGAACACACTTCCCCACCTATTGCCACAGAGGGTGTTGCTCACCCTTTACCCATTGATTTTTGAAACAGTGATGTTCTCAGGGCTGTGGATGTGTGCAGGGGTTGTCCTTGTACTAAGAAACCCTGTTCTGTGTGCTATAATTTTATCAGCTTCTAATAAGTCTTTCCAGTCCCTTTTTGAATGTCTTTGTTCTCCTTTACATAGGAAGCTCCAACCCAAAGATTGTTAATAATGTTGGAGTGTAAGAATAAGTAGGATCACTCTCTATAAGACTTCTCTGTGAGCAAAAGTATTTGTGTGATCTAGTTTGGTGATTTGGTTCAGGCTCTTTTTAAATTTCCTTCCAGCTGGTTTTTATGCTGGGCAAAGTTTACATGACACTTCATTGGCTGGTATGCCCAACCTCTTTTCTGTCTCTATCCTCCTTTATCTTGTTTGTGTCTTGGAAAACTAATACCTAAGATCATCTAGGTTCTCTTGCTAGCCAGATTTCACTTGAATTTGGTCAGTGAAAGGCATCATGAGAATATTGGAAGATAGGAGAAGAGAGAAGTTGAAATGATACTCTCTACTGCTTTCGTTTCTGAGCCACGTTCCTGATCACATTTCCTGCCAGGTGGCCCCTTCTCCAAGGCTCCGGGTCTCATTGACTCTGTTCATACCATTCATTCTATTAGTGCTTTTGAGATTCAGAGTGCTAAAGGCTTCCCGCTGTTGATGGTATCTGGATGTTTCATCTTCTTCATTCTTTAATGCTGCTCAAATCTCTGAAGTTCTCCCTCCCTTAAAGACTCTTGAATCATCTGAATGGATCATAAGGTTCTGGTTGAATCACTCAACAATTCAAGAGTTATTTACTGAGCACCTACTATGGGCCCAATACTGGGGATATGGTGGTGAACAAGGCAGATGTATGTCTTGACTTTATGCAGCGTAGGTACAGTGGGGGAAGACAAACCCTGGGCCAATAGTTGTGGGTGTGGTTCGCAGTTCAAAGAGGGCATATAGGGAGCTTGGAGGCTTATACTTGTGAGTAAGTAGTCCCCAAGTAGGGAAATGCAACTATTTACGTACAGCAGAAATAAAGACATCTTTTCCCACTTCCTCTTGTCTTGACTCACCACAAACAATAGAGTTTCCATCTTCCAGGTCAAAAATTGACACAGAAAAATGATCATCCATTTTCCTGAGCACTGTCTTCTACAGCCCCAGAGAGGTGTCACATAGGTCTACAGGCGACAGAGGGAGAAAAGCAGACCACATGTGTCCTGAGAGGAAGGTGAGACCAAGTTGAATTAAAACTAGAAATGCACTGAGCTCTTCCTACTCCAAATTAGATGTCATTCGGTTCTTACAAACACTTTCTACGATTTCTCCCCTGCTCCCCAGTGGACACTCTGTGTAACATAAAATAATAACACTAAATCTAAAGGTAAAAGGAAAGACATCATTACCAGATTAATACATCGTGGAAAAAAATTCACATTTCTGATAGATATTTAACAGTGCATTGGTGATTAAATTAATTGTACGTGGCGAACAGAAAGATAGCTCTTTAATGCATGTTAAATATTAACAATTTGAGATAATAGGAGTCTACATGTCTCTTCTTTACAGCTTCCTTTGTCAATGAAATGTACTTTTGTGCGGAAGAAAGAGATAGTTTGGAATGTGATAGTCTTACCCAATGAAGGCCAGTGCGGCTCCCCTCAATACCAGAGCCACCGGCAATCAGCCTAATTATAAATGACCGGAACCAAGTGGATTCAGGCAGCCATGCTGACTACTGAGTTAAAAAATTTTATATGTCAAGAGTCTGAATGCCAACTAAATCAAAACCTTCCAAGGCAAATCAAAGGGCCAGCAGCCCTCTCCCGACTTCTGCCAAAGGCTTTGTTTTGCCATTTCCTCCCAGTGCGTCAGGAGGTGGCGGCTGCTGTGGTTAAGTTGGGCCCCATCTAGGGGTATCCATCCTTGTTCCGTTATCCTTGTTATCCTCGGAAAGTCAGTCCATCACCTTTACATTAAGGGGGGGGGGGACAGAAGAAGCAAAACAAACTGATTGCAAAGCCAGCTATGATGTCAGCATGAATTAATGTTTCCCACAGGCATGCTAATCAGCTCCATGACATAATAACGGCTTCTATTACACCGGTGGGACTTCAAAGTTATTCCAAAGATAACATAACACAACACTTGAAGCCCCAGGAAACGTCCACCACGCTTTCAGATGTTTTATAAAGTTACCGATCTTTTCATTGCTGGGAAAACACAAAAGCTAAAAGGAAACAGAATATTGAATTTGGGATGAATCAGGCCTGGAAAATGATTTCATTACAAATTCCAAATGTTCAAAGAGATAGTGGCAATTAAAAAGCTGCCAGGGGTCGCCGTTTAAAAGTAGCTCTGTGGCAAGCTTTTCTCGAATAGGCAGATGGGCATAATTTCCAATTCGGAAAGAAATAAATACCCAAGTCTGTATGAACGGTATTGTGCTGAATTGTGAACAAATAAATTCATAAAATGTGAGTAGGGCAGGAGGGCATGAAGACCAAGGTTGGCTTCTCTGTTCTAACTTATGCTAGGTATCTGACTTTGGGTCAATTATTTCATATTACCGAGACTCAATTTCTTGTCGGTAAAGTGGGAATAATGATGCCTACCTCAACTGTAGAGTTGGGGAGACTAAATCAGGGAATATACCCACAGCACTGCATCAGCCACCCAGTCAATACTCCTGTTACTATCACTCTTGAGACACATTTGGCACTATTGATCACTAACACACTATTACTACTACTAGTGACATTCTTCCCAGCACGTATACCTGCTGTCCTGAGGGATTCACACATATCGCCCTTTCAAATGTCCCCAATCCTGTATGTTAGATACTGTTATGCATAATTTATGGACGATGAAATTGAGGAACAGAGATGTTTAGACTTCCTCTCTAAGGCTACCCAGACAAAAATAACAGAAAAGGAGTTTAGACCCATGCCACCTGGTTTTTGTCTATACACTTGACCACTACTCTCTATTTACACATGCACAGAGAAGACACACATCCCCTCACAAGCACACAACATACTCAGGTACACACTTTCATACAGCCATACACACACACACACACACACACACACACACACACTCATGCACAGCCTAGAACAACCCTATCCATCCCTACCCATCTACCACAGTGATTATAGACAGGGTGTCTACAGCTGGACCTACCTGGGTCTGAGGCTCAGCAATTCTGCTTACTCAGCGTGACCTTGAATAAGTCACTTAACCTCTCTGGGACTCAGTCATTGATATGTACAATGGGAGTATTCATAGAAACTACCCTTTTAAGTGTGTGGTAAGGGTTAAATGAGATGATATAATATCTGTAAAGCACTCAATATAGTGCCTGGAACTTGATAAACATCTGATACTATAATCTATCATTATTATTATAAGCAAGAAATACTGGGCATTGCAAGAGTCTCTCTCTCTGTCTCTCTGTCTCTCTCTCTTTCTCTCTCTCTCTCTCTCTCTCTCTCACACACACACACACACACTTCTGTGATAATCCCAGGCATGTTTGGGATGACTGCTCCCAGAAGCAGACAACAGGTATACCCTCATTGCATCTGAAAGTTGTGGAGGGAAGAGGGAAGAGAGGTTGTCATCCTTTCTGATGCCAAGTGCCGCTCCGGCTCTCAGATCTTCTCCCTGTCCCTCTTGGCAGCCTGTAGCACCCCCCCCCCCCCACTGTGTGTGAGCAGTTCTAAGGGATGACTCATAGACAAGTGCCAGTAGTGAGTCAGAGTTCTCAACTCAGTTACAGCCTGGAGGGCAAGACACCCACAGCACCTACAATTCCACAGAAGCAATCAAGAATGGAGTAGTAAGGGGGATGCACTTCATCTCTGGAGACCACTGACTGTATTTTCTGCCAATTTCTACCAGACAAGGAAGACTCAAGTTCTGTCTACTTACACAGCTTCCTCGCAGCCCATGGCGGTCAGGCCTCTGCATTTACTCAGGGAGGAACAGTTGATACCTGGCTCCTTCACTTCTTTTACCTCTTTACTTGACAAAATGTGCAGTCCAAAGTAAAAACGGCCCCATCTCTCATTGGTGTTTCTGTCAGTGCTCTGAGGTTGGTGGTGTCTGGGCTGGGCCCAGTTCTTACGAAACCTAACCCTTCACAGCTTCACTCTGGGCCTCCAAGGGCCTGTTCTGTGGGTCCACTTGGCAAGCTAAACATTTGGATGTGGAGAAGAGACAAAATGGGTAAAAAAGAGGGAGAGGAGCAGGAGACTAGAGAGGAGTACAGGAAGGACAATGGAAGAGAGAGCAAAGAAGCAAGTAGCAATATCAAACGCACTTCTGACGGGAAGTGCTATCATGTCTCTGCCCATGGCCTTAGCTGTTACCCACTGAGCTTAGTGTATGTGAGGCTCTTCCACTGAATGCAGCTAATTATCAGCTACAATTTTGCCTCAGAATTTGCTGGTATCTTCAAAGGAAAAATGCCAACTCGCCTGGTTTTCTTTTTGCTTCTAGAAATTTTAAAAACTGTATGTGAGGTATTTTTCTTGATTAGTTTACTTTCTTTCAACTTTTTAGAATAGACAGAATCCTAAAGACTCCAGAAGACTCCTGAACTTGATGCGTGAATTCAGTAAAGTCTTGGGTTATAAAATCAACACACACAAATCAATAGCACTGCTATAGACCAATAACAACAGAGCTGAGAATCAAATCATGAACTCAATACCATTTACAATAGCTGCCGAAAAATTAAAGTACCTAGGAATACACTTAACCAAGGAGGTGAAAGATCTCTACAAGGAGAACACAAAACACAGATGAAAGAAGTCACAGGGGACACAAACAACATAACTGGGAAGAAAAAAAGGTTAAATTAAATAAGCCCATTCTTGTGTCTTTACCTTTAGTGGTCACCAGCTTTTCTGAAGCTGAACTGGATTCGATACATGATACATTTGTTTTACAGATAATTACAGAATACCGCATTTAACTGGAGACCCCAGTCTCATAGCCCCTGTCCTCAAGTAGCTTGCAGTCTAGAGAAAGAAAGAAATTCAGTACATATTAGTAAGTACAGTACTAGAAACTGGTAGCAAACTCACATCTGCTTTGCCTTACTTGAGACTCTAGACAGGGCTGGGTGGACAGGCATGTTTCAACGCAGAGGGAGCTTGACTCAGGAGTTTGAGGCTACAGTGAGCCACAATCATGCCACTACACTCCAGACTGGATGATAGAATGAGACCCTGACAAAACAAACAAACAAATTTTGGTTGGGTATGGTGGCTCATGCCAGTAATCTTAACACTTTGGGAGGCAGAGATGGGAGGATTGCTTGAGCCTAGGAGTTTGAGACCAGCCTAGGCAACATAATGAGGATTTGTCTCTACCAAAAAAAAAATCAAAAAATTATCTGGGCATGGTGGCGCATGCCTATAGTCCTAGCTGCCGCAGAAGGCTGAGACAGGAGGATTGTTCGATCCCAGAAGAACAAGGCTACAGTGAGCCATGAGCCAGGATTGTGCCGCAGCCCTGCAGTCTGGGTGACAGAATGAGACCCCGACTTGAGAGAGAGAGAGAGAGAGAGAGAGAGGGAGAGAGAGAGAGAGAGAGAGAGAGAGAGAGAGAGAGAGAGAGAGGGAGGGAGGGAGGGAGGGAAGGAGAGACAGAGAGAGAGAGAGAGAGAGAGAGAGAGAGAGAGAGAGAAAGCAAGCAGGAGAATGAACAGCTCCTGGGGCAATGTTCAGCCAGCGGGTGCGCAAGCACGAATGAGTGCCTTAGCCTTCCATTCTTCAGCTGGACATGCAGGGGACAATCCATACACTTTGCAGGAAGACCCAGTGGAATTGAGCTCCAAACAAAAACCTCAGCAATGCACCTTCCTTATTTTTGCTTTTCTTCTTCCCTGGTTTGTTCTCCTGGCTCCCTTACTCCTGTACTCTGGGCCCAATTCCTTAATAAATTACCTGCACCCAAGTTCTCTTGCCTCAAGGTTTTGCTTTCAGGGAAATCCACACCAAACAAGACGATGGAGGAGTTCACTCTAGGGGCATCAAGCTTAGTGGGAAGCGCATGAAGGATGGCATCCTGGTGACATGCAAACTGAACACTGAATATTGAGTGGGCATTAGCCAAGCAGAGATGCAGGAAGTGGAGAGGTGAAGACAGAGCCTATGCAGAAAGCAAAGCTAAGAGCTAAAAAAAGCATGCCATGTTTGGGGCACTGCAATTTGTCTAGGCAGAAAGTCCACAAAAATTAGATGGAATCAGATGGAAGAATTCTGCTCCATCCTTGATGACAAACCCAAGAGCTACCTCTTTGGCATTACAAATAATCACAGGGGCTGTGGCAAATGATAGTCTTTTTAGAAAACACACAGCATGTTGTAAAAAAATGTGCAAGACAGAGAAAGCAAGTTAAGGCCACTGCAGAAACTCTCTGAGCCTCAGTTTCTCCATCGTAAAATAAGTTCTTATGTCTCAAGTAGAACAGAGCAGCTGGTTCCCATTTTATCACAGTGCAGACAATCAGACAATCATTCCAGTCAAAAAAATATCAACATGTTTGGCCAAACCTTTTTTTGACTAAGATGACAGACTACACCCATGCAGCCGTCTCTCGGAAACCCATCCATAAACAGCTTCCAACAAGGAAGATATCACAATTTAACACAGCAGGACCAGGGAAGGGCATGGGGGCAAAAGGCAGAGGGCTGGAAACGTAACTGTACATTTTGACATTAAATGAATTACATGGAAATTATATGCAAATCATTATGTAAATGTGGCATATGTTGTTTTTGAGTTAACAGCTTGGACACTTTCAATAATTACGGCATTTTTCAGGATGAATTAAGAGTCCCAATAAACTACATTTAGGATCCACTACAGAGGAACAGGATTTAATGGTCTTTGTTTTTCATTTTAAGTGGCTCAGATTATGAGAGAAACTGGAAATTCTTTCTCTTAGTCCTAAAAAGACCACCATATATTATACAATATTCTTTTGATGGCAGTGACAATCTATGACAATTAATAAGCACATTAATGCCAGAAGCTTTTGAAAATATGGACTTCTCAAGAGAGCACTGCTTTATCTTATTTTATCCTTTTGTACCTTGTGAACAGATGTAAAAGATTAAAATGAAATATCCTTCCTTCTATTGCATTATACTCCCATAATTTAGGAAAAAGAAGGTATAGATCACATAATATGATGTCCTGCCACAATGCCATTGTTCCTTCCTATAGTCCTGTTGCCTGAAACCCTCTAATTTGTTTCTTCATCTAAAAAGGGGACATCGAATTTTCTTTCTCTTCCTCTTGTAAAACTTTCTAAGATGTTTATTTTTAATGCTTTTTAATTTTTATGTGTACATAAAAGTTGTACATATTTATGGGGTCCATGAGATATTTTGATACAAGCATACAGTGAAAATGTTTATTTTCTGAGAAAACTCAGCTACAGTCCATGCTGGGTAAGTATAGCTCGTGAAAAGAGGGTTTTTGATTTCCTTTGAAGATCGTCATTTCTGGGAATATTTTGGACTAGATAACCTGAAGAATCTCTGGTTACAAAACCTCTAGGAATGCTGGATGACATATAATGAACATCCTTTTAAATGCAAAGCCGAGCTTGAAAAAAAAAAAATCAGGGAAATCCCTGAAGGCTTAAAACAAAGAAGCATTTGAAGTCTTGAGGGTTATATGAGAACTGATGCTGCAGCTGTCCCAGGATGGGGTTCATGGTTGCCAAGCTGGGCAAAATAGGAGCTTAGGCTTTAACAACCATACATTGATGGGAGTTTAGGCTTTATGTACTTGTAAAGCCAGGACTCAAAAAGCTACACCCACAGTGACAGGATGGACTAGGAAATATTCTCTTCAGCACAGAAACATAAAGAAGTTGACTGTATAGACCTAGGCCTGAGTGGAAAACTGTAAATATCCCCCAAGAGAACTCATAGGTGTAAGATTGCTTTTACTCTGCTTGGGGTTCATTCTGGAATGGTCACAAATTGGGGATATCCCTCAGGGACACCTACAAGATATAAGCAAACATACTAGAAGGACATACTCCCAAATGAGCTTGATAAGATTCTCACACATAAAATCCCACTAAAGATGATGTCACAACACAAAATTACAAAACATAAGAAGGAGAAATCAGCTTTCTATGCACACAAAAAAGTTAGGTCTCAAGGTCTCTCCTCCAGCAGCCAGAGATAAATAGACTGATGATTTAAAAGGAGATTCATCTCTTCACCACCTGGATATATAAACCCTGACAACTGTTTTATTCCCCTCATAAATACGGTTTCTGGTGGAGGACCCTTTGTAATCTCCATGTGAAGAGTAAGACAAAAACAGAGAAAAGGGGAAACTCTCATATTTCTCATTGTGGATAGCAAGGTGGCCATAAGCCCAAATCCTGGGTAACTGTCCACTTTGAAGTCATACTCTCCATGCCTAGTATTTGAGTATATGCTGCCCTCCAAGAGAGTTCAACCTGAAACATAAAGGAATAAGTTTATACTGATGGAATTTTAAGCAGCACAACATGCATTTTGCACTAGACTTTTAAGCATGGAAATGAGGCCACAGAAGCAGGTGACCTAATATCTAAGGAAAAGACAAATGTCAGGTAATGCAGATTCCTGGGCCAACTGAGTCCTGTGAGTGACTGATTCTAATAATATGCACTTCTTATTGAGGAGACTTCAGTGGATCCCCACTCCATTCCAAAATAAGTCCAGTGTCCTTAGCTTATTTTTAAGGACCTTGATGATTTAGCTCCAGTGCTCTAGACAAACTGAATACTAGTTGTTTTCCAAACTCAGGCTATACTCCTCCACACTCCGTTGGGAATATCTTTCTTTATGCATCTCACATTCACTACACAATCCTCAAAGCGTACACAATCCTCAAAGCCTAGCTCAAATGCCTCTTCCTCCAGGAAGTCTTCCAGATCCCCACTTCAGAAGTGACCCCCACATGTATAGGGACCCTACTACCCTCTGCCCATGCCTTCCTTCCAGACCTTATTAGGCTCCATCTTCTATTATAGTCATAGCTTGAAGCTCATGAAAATTGAGACCTTGGAAAAATATATATTGAATAATTTACAGATTTATATAAAACAATTCTGAGAAAATACCAAAATATCACAAGCCAGTACCTGCACAAAAAAGAGTGTAAACACCATGTCTTCATGTCCTTCTATGCCTAACACTGGCTTGGCTTTCTGCAGACCATAAATAAATGAACCATTGAGAAGGGCAGTGTTTCCAACATTTCAGTCATTGAGTGCCAGCTTTCCATAGTTATCTGTATGTGAGTCTCTCTGTTATTTACTTAACATTTTTAAAATTTAAAATGACTCATTTTTAAGAATCTAGATAGATGTATTTTAAAAGGAAACTTTTGTTACCCCTACCATAAATAGGAGATTAGTATCACTTGGAATAAAAGGAAAGTCACCATAAAAAATAAACACAAGTATAAAAACAACAACACTATGAAATCCTAGTTGGACATAATTGCTTGCCCCAAAGCTCTGTGCTGGAGGCTGCTGTCTCTTTATTAAAAAGAGAGATTAGCAAGTGTTAGACAGGTGTGAGAGACTCAGCACCAGCAAACTAAGAGTTCCTGCTTCATATAAGCAATGGTATTAAAGGAACATATAAAAGGAAATCTCTTAGTCACCACTGATTCTAGGTTACTTTGTGTTTTGCCTTAGGGGTCCTAAATTTGCCTTGCTTGCTTCCAGAGGAACATGTCCAAAACTTTTGGGGGTGTATATTGGAGAAGACACTTGCTACAGAACAAGTGAGATGCAAATTTGAACCCTGACTCTGTCACTGATCTTGGGAAAAGATGATGTCTCTGTGTCTCAGTCACCTTGTCAGCAAGACAAAGATAATACAACCTGCCTTTAGAGGGTTGCCATGAACTTGGTCATAGTGTACATAATGTCCTCCAGCAAAATACCTGCCCTGTGTAGGATGTTAACAGGCTTGTTACTGGTTTTCCGCATGACATTTGGGCTCTATTAAGGTAACTTGCCATCTCAAAAGTCCAAGGTCAGAAATTAACCTCTTGACTACCCCGTAAGTAAATATCCATTGCTTTGGAATACTGATATATACAGTAATAACTTGACATCAACTACTTACTTGGTGAAAACAAAATTTCTCCATGATTCCATCCCTTATGGAGTAGTGCTGACCTTATGACACTTCATTCTTTTGCCAGAAGGCCTCAGACCAGCACAATGTGATGGTGGAAAACAGTGGTTTTTAAAGGCAGTGGAAGTGGAGATAGAGGAGTTAAATGAATTTCTTGTTTCTTATCATTCTAATTTGTTGCACCAAAATAACAGAAAATGAATTTTTTTTTTTTTGAGTTGGAGTCTCACTCCGTCGCCCAGACTGGAGTGCAGTGGCTGCTCCCAGCCACCGCAGCCTCGACCTACTGGGCTCCGGCGATCCTTCCGCCTCAGCCTTCCAAGTGGCTGGAACTACAGGTGCACACTACTATGCCCAGTTAATTTTTGATTTATTGTA
>CAUYQG010225654.1:0-12033 GCA_963574415.1 Tarsius wallacei | reverse complement strand
ATAGAGATTCAACAACAATCCAGTTTCTTAAAGGCCATAGGAGTTTGTAAAATATGCAGTCAATTTACTTAGTAACCTCATAGGCTAATTCTAGGTCCAATTTGTCCAAGATATATGGAGTCCTCTTTTCCCTGTTTTCTTCTCCAGCCTCACATGCCACATTTCCCACTCTTGCCCCTCAACACACACAGACACACACACACACACACACACACACACACACACACACACACACTGCACTGGCCTCCAGCCACACCGAACTAGTTAGGGTTCCCAGGACTCGCATGACTTGTTCACGCTTCCATGCCTTTGCACATATTTCCTCTTCGCTTGGAATGCCACTCCACTTCCCCCCTCTGCTCTCTTAGGGCAACGACTCCTCTTTCTTGACCAACTCTAATGCAATTTTTCTACAAAGCTGCCCTCAGTGCCCACAATGGAAACAATTCTTTATGCTACCTCTGTCTCTCAATTTCAGTACTCATCACCCAATACTGTAATTAAATTTGTTTCTGACCATCTTTTCTATTTGCTGTGAGCGTCCTCAGGGAAAGCTTTATGTTTTAATAAACTTTTGTAAAGCCTAGATTTATGTAGTAGATATTTAGAAAATATTTATTGATTGAATAAGTAAATGAAAAGAATTGAAATGCTATGGTCTGACTTTTCTACAACCACAGTTAGTGAATTCAGTTGGGATAAACCAACCAAATGGAAAAAATTAGAAGTGGGGATGAGGAGAAACACTGGGTACTTTTGAACTGTCTTTTTTAGGTGATTTTGCAGAAAAATTATCCAGTTCCTGATACGGTGGGGCCTCAACTGTGGCTGTATATTGGTTTCATCTAGGGAGTTTTATAAAAATGATACCTGGCTCTCAGTCACAGAGATTTTGATTTAATTTTTTTTTTTTGAGTTGGAGTCTCACTCTGTTGCCCAGGCTAGAGTGTAGTGGCACGCTCATGGCCACCCCAGCATCGACTTGCTGGGCTCTGGCGATCCTTTAGCTCAGTCTTCCAAGAAGCCAGAACTATAGGCCTGTGCTACCATACCCGGCTAATTTTTGATTTATTGCAGAGACGAGGTCTCATCAAGTTGCCCGGGTGGGTCTCAAACTCACGGGCTCAGGCAATCCATTTGCCTCCACCTCCCAAGGTGCTGGGATCACAGGCTGAGTCACCCAGCCCGGCCTGATTTAATTGTTCTTTGGTGTGGGCTAAGCATGAACTCCACAGGGGATTTTAATGTACAGACAAAATCGTCCTACATATCGTAGAGTTTTGTTAGTACTTCCCTGACAGTGAAACTAGTGTGGGCAGCAACATGGGGACGTGTGTGTGTGTGTGTGTGTGTGAAAAAGTATCCAACTCTTAATCCTTAGTCAAGGAAGTGGATCAGTGATAAGTAGTTTAGAAAGGTGCTTTTGAATTTATGAATATTTTTAAGTTTTAAAGTATAAATCTAAAGTAAGTAAGACCCATGTTTATTAAGTATATGAGGGGAACCCCTAAGAAACTGGAATCATCTTTTGAAGGGCTTGCCCCTTTAAGTACAGGCTTCTACCACTGGCTAGGTGTTCTAGGAACCCATTGGCATCAGTGTACCAGCTATCGTTGTGAGAGGCTGCGTTTGGCTTCAGGGAATTTTTTTGGGAAGATTCTTTCAACGTGTTTGCCCATTTCATGATGGGTGATTTATCAGTGCACCTGCCCAGCCTGTGCTGAATGTTCAGTGGTTTTTGACCAAAAATGTCATGACCCCCATACCTCACCCTTCCTAGTCACCTGATCTTGCCCCAAGTGACTTTTTGTTTGTTTTCCTGGATTAAAAAAAATCCTCAAAGGGAAACATTTTGCCAATGCAGAAGAGGTGAAAAAAACGAAAACTGGCAGAAGCACTAAAAGGCATCAAAAACTGTTTTGAGCAGCAGAAAAAGCGTCTTGATAGGTATATTGCATCAGATGGGAAGAACTTTGAAGGTGACTGAAGTTCTACCATGTAAGAACAAGTACACAATGTTTAATCAATAAATTTTGGGGTTTTCTTGGGGTCCCCCTCACATTTACAAATAGACCACCCAAAGATGTCATTTTAAAGTCAAACTCTCCTGTGAGTTTTCAAAGTAGCTTAGCTTTTGTTTGAAAGTTGATTCATTTTTAAGCTTCTAATTTGGGGCCAAATAAACATACAAGTAGATAATGTAGATAATTGAAGCCAAATCTATTTTAGGCTCTAATTATCCCCACTATTTCAGGTGAAAGTGAGTCTTTATTTTGAATTATTTAGCTAATTGAGGACAAAGCACGGCTTTCGTCTGTTTTCTCTGGGTAATGTACAAGTATCATTGCAGCTTTAATGTCTTTATTTTCTGGGAAAATGTGGGCACCACGTTGTTGTGATGGGAACATCAGCTTGTACCTAGCTAGCACTCAGGCAGCATGATTTGGAGTTTTTCTGACTATAAGAAGGACATGTATAGACTTAATTTTTAAAAAGTTGCTTTTAAACCAGAATATCAGCTGCATAGTTCTATATGTCAATCCTAGATCCAGTTGAATACTTTGGACCTCATCCAAGATTTTCCAATTGCTCAGAACCAACGATGGGCTCTGATTCTCTTCCCTCACGCAAAGCCTGAAATCCCTTGGCACCAAAGCCAAGTCTAAACTAAATCAAAGGCTGGACACTGAAATGCCCTGACAGGATAGAATTATTTTTATTTCTATTGTTGTGTCAATGTGGAATGTATGAGAACATTTTTCCCCCTTTATTTAAACTTTTCACAAAGTAGGAAGAGTCCATTGGAGCAACAATCCTCATTTCAAAGGTCACTAGTGTGAAAAGAATATTTTCTTTCTTTACTCTATACTCCAATAAAGGGGCAGAAAGCCCTGAGAACTCGTTATATGTTCTGCCATCCTTAGAATACTGCATAGAATAGACCCATCTTGGACCTGTCTATGGTGAAAAACTCACAGATTTTTATTATTATAATTGTAAAGTTCTGGGGATTATGGCAATCTTAGGAGACAGAGAAATAAAATACAGGAAGTAGATATTTGTAGGAACAATTCACTTCAAGCACAATGTTCTAAGCACATGCTTAGAAGCGATGATACTTTAATAAAAGTCGAGTAATACCATCTAACATGTTATTTTTAGATATTGCTTCATTTAAATATACTTCCATATGTCTTTTAAAAGTTTGCTATAAACATAGGAACTGATGCAGATTGCTTGCTCTTGCGCAGTTATCTTCAAAATTAGCTATTTTTATCCCCATTTACTGAAAAATAATGACTCACCAAGATGTGTGCAATTTCGTTGACACATAAATTGAAATTGAGCTTTGTGTATACATCATTCTCAGCTTATTGATGTTGTGAATTCTATTAATAACTTCTCTAATATTTCAATCCTTTTAGTCCCTCTGGTTTTCATATGTTTGTCTCTGAGAGCTTGGTTCATGTGGGTAGGCTTGTTCCTTAGAAATGGATGCAGTCTTGGTTTCTGTAATTTTCAGTTTGATTTCTGGGGAACTGCTGAGTCCCCCTTTCCCTGCCAAAAGTAACGAATCCTATTTAAGACGACAATACTGGGGATGTGCCTCCAAAAGTGGTTAGGTGCAGGAAATTAAAACAAGAGAAAACCCTTTCATTCTCCAACAATACCCATGTTAATTTAATGTCGAAAAGAAAGACTCCAGAGTCATCGTATCCAATCATCCTACTGCTGGTGCCTATGGACTGCCTTAAATGAACACCCCCTGCTAGCATTTTTGTCTGATTTCGAGAAAATGGGTCTTTGAAAATAGTGATTCCAGATAAGTCGCTGGCAGCTTGCACACAGGTGGCGAGTGATGAGCTAGTGATAATGATACAAGCTAACTTGCTGAGTAAACCTGTGTGAAAGATACTTTAAAAAGTATTTTATATGCATGAACTCTTTAATCCTCATAACAACCTTATGAGGCAGACACTATTATAATTCTTATTCTACAGATGAGAAAAAACGAGAGGTTAAGTAAATAGCCCAAAGTCAACAGTGAGTAAGTGGAAGGAACAGAATTCAAACCAAAGTGTCTGCTTCCAGCACTTTACCTCATGACTACTGTGTCATGCTATGTTTTTCTAGATAAAGATCGACTGTTTTAGTTACTGGAAAAGAGAATTTTGTTTTTCTTTGAGGTCTTATTTATGGTAAGAGGTCTATGTAAAACCTGACATCCAGGGACAATTTCAGAGCCCTCTCTGTGATTATGTGACACCAAAAGCCTCATAGGAAATTAAAATTTAGGGAATTGCACTGAAAAATTAGAATTTGTATGCAACAAAAAGTTATTTTTTACTTTATTAGCAGTAAATTGATTAATAAGAGATTTGGAAGTATTGTTCAACTACTGACTCCTTATAGATCATGAAAACACAATTTCTGAAACTGACAATAGCATGCAGGACCAGCTAGGGAAACGACTTGAAGCTGAATTACAATGCCTTGGGTTTTATTTTATCTTATTTAAGAAATGGTACCTTCTCCAGGAAGAAAAATTCTGTTAACTTAAGAAAATACATTTTTGAGCATCGAAGTCCAGTCTGAAATATTTTGCTCAAATCCGGGAGAACTACACTTATTCAACCATAAATTCATAAAGAAGGGAGTTCAACTGAAAATGTGGTCTCATGATAAATAATTAGATTGTAAGGGAAAGAATATATTCTGACAGCTTGAAATTTTAAAGCTTATTTTTTCCATTATAGAGTTTTGGAATAGAGTTTTAGAAAAATTTATATTTGGAGAAATATCAAGAATAGTTTTTAAATCATGGCTGTTAACAAATCCTTGGGTTTTGTTGCCCAAACAAATTCCATGTTTTAACACCCATGAAAGAGATAATCTGTATATACAATAATCAAAGCACTTTAAGTTTTGAGTGATTTTCTGTTTTTGCTTGTTTGTTTTTTTGTCTTTGACTTTAAACGTTTTGTTTCCTTGTCTGACCTAGATGGGTGATAACCGTTTACATAACCATGGCACATAATTGTTAGAAAATTAGATTCCTTGTAATTTGATTGAGATTAAAAATCACAATCAAAATTTTCTGTTGTTTGGTTATCTTGCTTTCTCTTGTGTTGATCTTTTCTTTATTTTAATTGAACTGTTGCTTTGGAAATATCTAACTCAGATGACAACTTAAGATAGTGGAAACATAGAAGTTATAAGACAGAGCTGAACTTCCTATGTGTTTAGCAAGTTGAGAAACACAACTTTGAAATGTCAGATTTTTGTTGCTTTTCATCTTGAAAAGATAAAGATGTAGGATTTTTTTTTAGTTCTCAATTAGACAAGTGTATTTTCTGTTTTTGAGTCATTCCTATGCCACTTTCACACATTTTTGCTGTATACCACACTAATATTTACTAGATATTTAAAAAATTAATCTATTTTTATACTTAACCTTATTATTATTATTATTTAGTTGGAGTCTCACTCTGTTGTCCAGGCTGGAGTGCAGTAGCAAGCTCACGGCCACCCCAGCATCGACCTGCTGGGCTCAGGTGATCCTTCCGCCTCAGCCTTTCAAGTAGCCAGAACTACAGGCACACACTACCACGCCCAGCTAATTTTTGATTTATTGTAGAGATGAGGTCTCACCAAGTTGCCCAGGCTGTTCTCAAACCCGTGGGCTCAGGCAATTCCCTCACCTTGGCCTCCCAAAGTGCTGGGATTACAGACTTAAGCCACCATACCCAGCCCTTAACCTTATCTCAAGCAACAATATTCATGAACTCACCTGTTTGAGGTACTAGCTTTATACTTTTTTATTACATAGTAAAATAAATACCAAAATATTAATAATTAAATAGTTAATAATTAAATAATTCGATCCTGGTATCACCTAATATCTACTGTAGTACAAGTATTTGGGTAAAAACAGTCATGGTATGACAACTGGGCATTTAGAGTTAAAGTGTCTTATATTTTTCTCCTTTTTCTTTCCTTTCTGGAGTGTGGAAATGGCACACTGATTTGTAAAGTTACCATTCAAGTAGTATTTCTCAATCTGTTTTCCTCCACACAGAAATGATGGATATCTTTCTGTCCAGTACAAATCTCTGAGTTGGTTTGGGTTTTGGTTAATCTAGGCAGGTTTGCCATAGTTCTACTGCTTTCACTCCTCCTGAAGAAAGTATACCAGAATGC
Organism: Tarsius wallacei; assembly: GCA_963574415.1. NCBI lineage: Eukaryota > Metazoa > Chordata > Mammalia > Primates > Tarsiidae > Tarsius > Tarsius wallacei. The sequence continues at coordinate 5,832 of CAUYQG010225654.1, read as the reverse complement.
AAGTGAGGTAACCTTGATTTTCTGTATTTTTAAGAGTAAATCATTTACAAACTCAGTCCTTTAATTATGAGTAGTAAAAAACAATTTCCTTGCAACACACCCCTCTACTGATTGCGACACCATGCTTGAGGGCCTCTGCTCTTACAAACTAAAAGGCACTGCCAGAATTTTTGTTTCTGTTTTAGATTTGCATTCAGGCAACAGTGTGCTTGGGATTATTTTTTCTTTAACTACAAAGGATTCCTTTAATTTTGCTCTCTTTAATACCCTCTTTTTCGCTTTCAAAAAAATTCTTTTAATCTCAGATTTTTTAAAAGTGCTATATTGAGAACTCTATATAACCTGATTGATTATTTTGGTAATTATAGCATGACTCAGTTGTCCCAGTTTGTCTGTGACTTTAGTAATTTTAGCACTGAAGTCCCACCTCTTAGGAAATCCTTCAACTCTGGGCAAATGGGACAGTTGGTCACCCTGAAGCAGGCTGACATAAACTGAGACTGTGTCTGGATAGGATTTTCGTTGGTGTGTATAATTTGGTAATCCTTACGTTTAAATATGCTGAAATCTAGGACTCCAACCAAATGACCATAGCTGAAAACGAGGAGTGAGATTTCTCTGTTGCTCAACTTGCTTATTTTCTAGGTTGCTGTTGCAGTGAGCTATGGAAAACATACATCTTAATCATGCCACTGTTTTGCACAACCTGACTTCCCATTCGTTTTAGAAATAAGCCCAAACTTTTGAAAGTGGCTCAGTTGGCCTTGTTTGATTTAATTCAACGGCTCAACTGGTAAAAACCACCTAGAGAATTTGTTGAAAGTGAAGATTCCTGAGCTCATGGTTCAAAAGAAACAAGTCTGGATAGTAGCAGCTAAAAATATCTTTTTAGAAAACAATTACAGTGGGTCATCGTGTTTCAGGTGGTCCTTGGACCATGTTCTGAGTCAACCAACTAAAACCAAGTTCCTTTATTCTTTTATAGATTTAATCTCTTGTATTCTCCTTACACTGTATTCTCTGGGTTTACTGTAATTTATTTAGGCTCTTCAGGGTTCTAGGCTCTTACAGACATGTCAGGCCTGTTCCCTGAATCCCTCTTCTACGTATTTGTGGGCCAATCAGATTTTTATCTAGACATCTCCTTCCCCAGGAAGGCTTTAATGAAGCCTGTTAGAGTTTTCCCTCCATCAGGACCACATCTCCTCCAACCAGGCACACAGAGCACAGTACTGTAGCGTCTATTCCTTATGTGTGTGTGTGTGTGTATATGTATATATATATATAAAATTCCCTGTAAAAACTAAGTACAGTACGCACAGATACCTTGCATTTATCTTATTTATGATCATGTCTCCAATTCCTAGTTTGTCACTGAACACATGGTAGGAACTCAAGATTGTTTATTGAAGAATTATATTACTTTATTAATAGATAGGTTGATGTAACACAGGTCCTATCTAGGCCTGAACCTAAACAAAGATGCATCTGGTGTTGGTTTTTTCCCTTACTGATCCCTATTGTTTGCATTTATTGATATGTTTGAGGGCTTTTGTTCTTTGGTTTAAGAAGTAGGGAGCAATTTGGTGGTAGGGAAGAGTGTGGGACCACGTGAAAGACAACCAAGGGAATGAGAATCTAGAGGATTAGATAAATGTCATCACATTCCTCTCCAGCTGGACATGAGGGTCTGGTCTGGAGTGTGGGGATAGAAAGAAGCAGTGGTAGTTTCATCCAATTCACAGGTTCAAGGAGAGATGTGATGAAGCTAGGGGGCTGGAGAACAAAGAGCCACATACATCCCCCACCACACACACACACACACACACACACACACACACACACACACACACACACGGTTTCCTTTTCCACCACCAAAGACACAACTCTGCCTTCAGAAGACTCTGAGCAGCCACCATCAAAGGCTGGTAGTACTTTCTCAGAGAGAAGCAGAATTGTGCTGAGCACTCAGGAATCCCTGAGCCCCCCAACCCCTGTAAATCCCACGAAAAATTCAAAAGAGATTTGATGGTGGTATTGAGGGGAAGACCATGAGCAGAGATCTTGCATTAACAAATGGGAGCTGAGTGCTCTTGTAATTTGGAGTTCCTTTGTGCCAATTAAACATTGGAATGAGACGGAGAATAAATTAAATTTAGCATTTAGAAAAAGGCTGTCATGAAACTTCAGCCTTAAATTGCTAAGAGAAGACTTTTTTTTTTTTTTTAATCATAATGGACTGGGAAGTCTGTGAAATGGGCTAGCTGAATTTTAACATTTTATTGCTTTATGGACTTTTTATATAAGTCATTTAACATAAAAGACACCACCATGGTAGTGCTGTGGAGTACCTTTCCAGTCCTTGGGAAATTTCCGCTGGCTCAGTGTACAGCAAGTCTTAACATTAAATCTATTTTTGAACAACTAGCATTAACCTTGCTGATTGTGGTCCTAGTGACATTTTGCCACATCAGATTGTGCTGAGCTCATCTTAGCAGCTTGGGGAATGGTGAAGTGTGAACACACAACTGATTTCTGCCTGGGAAAGTTTCACAATGATAGCTGGACAGAGATTCAGTGTGAACTCTACACATTTACTCAACATAGTATTAACATCCCTGGTGAATGATCTTATTATGCTACTTGGCAGTATGTAGATATACTCTCTGAGCAGTTCCTTGAATTAAGCACCCCCCCCCCCCCGTTCTGATAACAAGAGAAGGATTTAGTATTTCTGTAGTGGTGCCTTGAAATATGCCTTAAATTTAGGAAGAATAAAAATATATACATACATAAGTAACCACGACGAACATTTCCTAATGAATTTTTTAATAGTCTAAAATTCAGAGTTCCCTGGTAAGGAATGATTGTGTATATCAACTTATATGACTTTCATATATAATTAAATGTCTTTATATACAGTTGACCCTTGAACAATGTGGTGGTTAGGGATGCCGACCTCCATTAGTAGAAAATCCAGGTATAAGTTTTGACTCCCCTAAAGCTTTACTAATAGCCTATTGTTGACCAGAAGCCTTGCTGAAAACATTAACAGTCAATTAACACTATTTTCTATGCTATATGTGTTATATACTATATTCTTACGATAAAGTGAGTGAGAGAAAAGAAAATGCAATTAAGAAAATTATAGAAAAGAGACAGTATATTTATGTTCATTATGTGAAAGTGGATCATCATAAAGTTCTTCACCCTTGTAGTCTTCACGTGGAGTAAACTGAGGAGAAGGAGGAAGAGCTGGGATTGGTCTTATTGTCTCTGGAGTAGCAGAGGCTGAAGAAAATCCCTGTATAGGTGGAACTTCTCAGTCCAAACACATGCCGTTCAAGGGTCAGCTATATATAATTATAAACTGTTATTTTTGTTGCTATGCAAAATAGAAGAGTATTATTTTGGAGAAAAAAAACAAACCAATACAATTAGAAGAGTGGAGAGACCAACTGGTGGCAGAATAATATATACATTTATTTTTAAGATCACACATGTTAAATTTTTTACAAAGAGAAAGAGAGAGGGGAAAGCATTAAGGTAAATTTACTGCAATTTCACAATTTTAACACAAATTACATTAAATACTTGAGAGATACCAGGATTCTTATAAATGTATAAGGCCAAAGAAAGCTTATGCTTGACTTTCAGCTGGGAAGCAGAAAGAGATGCCAAGTGTGATGAGCCCGCGGGTTCGAGACCCGCCTGGGCAACTTGGCGAGACCTCATCTCTACAATAAATCAAAAATTAGCCAGGCGTGGTAGCGCGCGCCTGTAGTTCCAGCAACTTGGAAGGCTGAGGCGGAAGAATCACCGGAGCCCAGCAGGTTGAGGCTGCGGTGACCGGGAGCGGCCACTACCCTCCAGTCTGGGCGACAGAGTGAGACTCCAACTCAAAAAAAAAAAAAAGAAAAGAAAAGAAAACACGAAGAATTAGATGACTTCAAATTCCTGTTAGAAACTGGAGGGGGGACTGTGGCTAGTCTGCCAGAAGCAGAAAAGACAGCCACAAACTAAAGAAGTTCCCAAGCTAGGGGGCAAAGGAGGTGCGTTATAGATGGGAAGAGCAAGCTCACAACAGACCCCTGGGTAGGAGGTTATGTGTAAGTTATCATTGAAATAGGTAAACAAAATCTTCTGTGAAAGCGCCAATAAGCAGATTCCTGCTTCTAAAACTAACACATCCAACCATTATGCAATCCAACCTGACAGAAGAAAAGCGGTGCCTACTCTAAGCTCAAGCCAAAATTTGGAGGGCGTACATAGGATTCAGAGGCAAAAATGATATACCCTATCAAATTGGGAACATAGGAAATTAACTCTGAGAGTTAAACAGTAAAGCCATCTAATGAGTCACATGAGAAATTTAATTCAACGGTTCAACTGGTAAAAGCCACCTAGAGAATTTGTTGAAAGTGAAGATTCCTGAGCTCATGGTTGTTTCTGTAGAGGTGCCTTGAAATATGCTTTAAATTTAGGTAAATGCAAATTTATCTTAACCGAGAATCCTTAAAATGGTGATGATAGTAGACTTTTCTCCTACTCGCCGTCACAAAAGAATCATCTTGGTTTTCTGATCACTTCTACCCCACTTCACCTGTATTCACTACTATCATTTAGCCAAGTTATTAGTGGTAATGTCTCATTCCTCTTAGGTGTGCTGGGGTGAGGAGATACAACAAACCAAAAATGTGAATCCCTCTGTCTTCAAGTGACTGAATGGCTATAGATTTGTCTGAAAAATGACTAAAAGTAATACATGTAAAGAAAGAAATGGTGGTTGATCAGCCATGGAAGCAATGAAAAAGTAAGCACCAGAGCACTTCATCCACGCTGTTCAGAGCAGCCTGACCTAGGGCTGAGTTTCTTCCAGTCTGGCCCCATAAATGAAAATGAAAGTTTGCAGCTCTGACATTCATGAAAGTAAATCCAGCTAAATTCTCTTGCTTTATGTGGTTTCATGCTCAACAAATAATATCATTTCTTCAAGGAACACTTTTAATCCCCTTGTAAATATCTATGGGGTGGACCATAATCAGCACACACAGATAACTATTCTGTTATCATTTTTATGCCACATTTTAAATAAACAAATTGGCATTGAGGTTTTCTAAACATTAGTCTCTGTGAGTTTGGTTGATGTAAATCTACCCTTGAAAGATGAATTATTTCTAAATGGGCTGACAAATTTAATTTCTTTACCTTGAGGGCAAGTGGTCAGTCCCCAAACTGATGAATTTCCAAGTCGATGTCAGCCTTGTGACTCTTGACTGGGTGCCCAGCCTTCTCTGGTTCATAGACCTTACAGCCTACCTTTCTTTGAACTTCTTTGATATGGTGAAGGACAAAATTTCTTTCCTGGTATACAGTTCCTAGAGGTTGTATATAGACATTTGATTTGTTAATAGGTCTGATTATAAGATATAAAAGTAAGCCGGGCTCAGTGGCTCAGCCTGTAATCCCACGCTTTGGGAGGCTGAGGTGAGTGGATTGCCTGAGCCCGTGGGTTCGAGACCCACCTGGGCAACTTGGTGAGACCTCATCTCTACAATAAATTTTAAAAAATTAGCCGGGCGTGGTAGCGCGCGCCTGTAGTTCCGGCTACTTGGAAGGCTGGGGCGGAAGGATCGCCGGAGCCCAGCAGGTTGAGGCTGTGGTGGCCAGGAGCGGCCACTGCACTCCAGTCTGGGTGACTGAGTGAGACTCCAACTCAAAAAAAAAAAAAGATATAAAAGTATAGTTTACATTCAATTTAAGGAAAAGTCTTACTAAATTTTATCTCTTGGGAAGAGACAGTGGTAGTCAATTTTCAGTGATCATCAGTAT
>CAUYQG010225645.1:0-16481 GCA_963574415.1 Tarsius wallacei | reverse complement strand
CTCAAAATAAATAAATAAATAAAGGAATTAAAACAAAATAAACAAAAGTAAATGCCCTTGCATCAAGAAACCCTCATGTTTGTCTTCCAGATGGTCTTGGGATGTGGTCTGTTACCATGTGTTAGGCTTGGTCTTCTGGGTTCTATATGCTGTTTATTCTCCTTTAGTAAAAACCATGTTTTGCATGGCTCATTGAGTTTAGGATCCATGGAGTGGAGTAGACCAAGTGATAGGTGTTCAGGGTCTGCTTGGACTGACCCTAGTCTCTTTGAGATGGAACCATGTGGAACCAGCCTAGTCTTTTTTTGTTTTTATTTTTGTTTTTTCACAGGATGAGACTTTTAGCCTTCCTGGGCTGATTTGAGTACAGCTTCTGGTTATGTGCTTTGACATTACTAATGTAAAATTGTAGGAAAATTCATTTTCCTCACTGCTGCATGTCTTTTTGGCAAGAGAAAAGGGCCTAAGTGTTCAGTGGATGTTGTACTTTATTTCACTCTGCCTATCAGCTCCTCAGGGTTTTTCTTCCCGCCATGTCTGATCATTTCCCTGATTATCCTTATGGTGGAAAATAGCAATCAGGTTGCATCTAAATAGGCCTTCTCCCTGGGAAGCATGGATGTCCCTGGCTTTCCCAGGATGTAGATCTAGTGGAATGTCTGGGCAGATATAGCACAGGGCAGATGTGGGGATGCACAGAGCACCCCTCTTGGGAGTGATGGCCTGTCACCATTCATCCCAGTGCTAAGTTTGTATGATTACAATTCCCTTTGGTGCTTTCCACTTTCTGGCATCACTTTTTTTTGGAGGGATAATGAGCATACATTCTGTTAAACTGAAATCATTCATACACAGATCTGAAGCTTCTTGTATGAACTTTGGTTGGGAGGTGGGATGGAGGATGATAGCAACTACAGCCTTTCTACCAGCTGCATCTGATTTCCAAGACGCCCTTGGTTGAGATAAAGGCGAACTGGATGTTTTGGACATGTGGTTGGTAGGAGGGGAATGGTGGTGGTGGCTTAAGCTGAGTTCAGATTTTGAGACTTTTTTTTTTTCTTTTTTTTTTTGAGTTGGAGTCTCACTCTATTGCCCAGACTGGAGTGCGGTGGCTGCTCCCGGCCACCGCAGCCTCGACCTGCCGGGCTCCGGCGATCCTTCTGCCTCAGCCTTCTGAGTAGCTGGAATTACGGGCGTGCGCTACCACACCCGACTAATTTTTTGATTTATTGTAGAGATGAGGTCTCACCAAGTTGCCCAGGCGGGTCTCGAACCCGCGGGCTCAGGCAGTCACCCCACTCACCTCAGCCTCCCAAGGCGTGGAATTACAGGCTGAGCCACCGAGCCCGGCCCAGATTTTGAGACTTTGATGTTAACTTTATTTATTTAAATTAGAGGCAAGGTCTTGCTTTGTCACCCAGACTGGAGTGCACTGGCACAATCCTAGCTCACTACAGCCTTAAAACTCCTGGGCTTAAGTGATTCTCCCACCTCAGCTTCCTGAGTAGCTGGGACTATAGGCGTGTGCCACCACACCCAGCTGATGTCTTATTTTTTTGTACAGATGGGAGTCTCACCATGTTGCCCAGGCTGATTTGAGACTCCTGGCCTCAAGCAATCCTCCCATCTCAGCCTTCCAAAGTGTTGTGATTACAGGTGTGAGCCACTGTGCCCAGCCGGTGTTAACTTTAGGTGAGAGTTTGAGAGTTAATGTACCCTCAGGCTCACTGGCCGTCAGTTGGGACTCCAGTTGTCTGCAAGTGAGTGTTGTTTTTATCCCCCTTTGCTCAGTGCATCTTTGTGAGCATTCAAACCCCTCTCTGAGGTAACTGTGTGTGCATGTAGTTGTAGTTGTCATACAGTTTTGCTTCCAGTGTTTGGTCATCATCAGTAGATCCATGCAAATCAGGGACATATAGGTGACAGTAGACACACACACACACACACACACACACACACACACACACACATTTACATGGAGCCAATTGGTATGGATGCGCCCACCATGCTTGGCCAACCTTTCTTAGTGGATATTTATATTTGTCTGGGTGAGTTTGCTATTTTGACCGGTGCTTAATTGTTTACAGATATCTTTGTGCAAAGTGTTTTTGCTTCTAGTACTATTTATGAGGGGCATTGATGTTTTAATACAGTTAAGATGTTTGAGTTTGTAGCCCTTATGTTTTGCTGGACTAGACCATTTTAGGATGTCATTAGCAATCTGTTTCTTTGATGGCCCTACCAATCATATTTTCATTAAGTGTTCCAAAATGTTCTGCTGGCATTTCAAATTGGTGTCGTATTGCACAAAATATGTATGTTTGTATAGGAAACCTCAACCTTACAGAAAATTTAGTCTTCCAAACCACAAATGGCATGTGTCTCTTCATTTTTTCAAGTTTTATGTAATGTTCTACTTAAATAACTTTTGAATGAATTGGAAAATCTTAATGTTTACTATACCAGTGGTAAATAGGATCCTTTTCATTTGCTAGTCTGGCTGTCTAGTAACAACGTGTAGAAATATGATCGATTTTTGTTGGGTTATCATAGGTCCTGCAACTTTATTGAACTTATTATCACTAATAGTTTCTTAGCTAAGCTGTTCATATTTGTTTGGTGATTGGTCACATGTTATCTTATCCTTTACTGAGGCCCTAAATCAAATGTTGCCCTAAATTATCCTGTTGATCTTCACTGACTACTATTTTCTATTTGACGGGGCAGGATTTTTTTTTGTCTTGCTTCTATTTGAAGTGGAAATACCTTTTATTTCTTCATTAAGGATAGTATTGGGGCTTGATGTGATACATGTGTTTTGATTACCAATTCAATAAGCACTTGCTGAGTGCTCATTGTGTATATGGAGCTTCATAGATGAATTCCCCTTCATAGATATAGGTGTGCTTGCTGAAGCAGAGTGATTGGGGTGGTTTCTGCAGCTTCTCAGCTGTGTTTCAGCTGGTGTTGATGGCCAAATAGTTGACCTAGTCCAGGTGGTTCTGGGTGATGGTACAGTAAGGTCTGTGAGTGAATCCATAAGTTGTCCGGTGTGTTGGCAGCTTCCTGCGGAGAGTCAGGCTTAGATAATCGGGGGAAGAGTCTTGTGTTCCATGCTAAGGGCCTGAATTTATTTTCTTTTTTTTTTTAAGTTGGCTTCTCACTCTGTTGCCCAGGCTGCAGTGCAGTGGCACGTTCATGGCCACCACAGCCTCAACCTGCTGGGCTCAGCCTTCCAAGTAACTGGACCTACAGGTGTGTGCCATCACGCCCAGCTAATTTTTTTGATTTATTGTAGAGACGAGGTCTCACCAAGTTGCCCAGGCTGGTCTCAAATCCCTGGGCTCAGGCAGTCCTCTCGCCTCTGCCTCCCAAAGTGCTGAGATTACAGGTAAGAGCCACTGCTCTCGGTTGAATTTCTTTTTTATAAGAATTGGGGGCTGCAGGAGTGTTTTGAGCATAGGCAAGCTGTGATCAGATTTGCTAATAATCAGTTAGTTTGCCCTGACTCAGTATAAAGGAGGAAGGACCACAAGAGGAGAGGCTGGGGCTCTTGGACAGTAAGAACTGTAAGAACTCAGGGAGCTGTTAGGGAACTGCAAGAGATGCTCGATTATGGTTAAAAAAGAAAAAGAAAAGACTCCCTTTTCTTGTCCTAAAATATTTAACTGGCAGCATTTAATCAGAAGTGGATGGTTAAATTTATAATTGCTTTATGAGTGTACATTGAGAAAACTCCATATATCTGTTTTGGTTGAGAAGAATCCTAGTAGATCTTTGGGAAGGGTTCCTTATTTTAATGGCTGTGTATGTAGATTTCTTTCTCTTTACAAGTTTGGAAAAAATTATCAGTGAATCTATTAGGGCCAGTTGATCTTTTGGGGAAGACATTTTTTGAAAACTTTCTCTCTTTTTTTTTTTTTTTGAGTTGGGATCTCACTGTTGCCCAAGCTGGAGTGCAGTGCAGTGGCATGATCACAGTTCACTGCAGACTCAACCTCCTGAAACCTCAGCCTCCTGAGTAGCTGGGATTACAAGCATGTGCCACCACACCCGGCTAATTTTTTGACTTTTTCTATAGAGATGAGGTCTTCCTGTTTTGTCTAGTCCAGTCTCGAATTTCTGAGCTCAAGCAATTCTTCCGCCTCAGCCTTCTTTTATTTATTTATTTATTTTTGAGTCGGAGTCTCACTCTGTCGCCCAGACTGGAGTGCTGTGGCACGCTCCTGGCCACCGCAGCCTCAACTTGCCCAGCTCCAGTGATCCTTCCACCTCAGCCTTCCAAGTAGCTGGAAATTCAGGCACGTGCCACCACACCTGGCTAATTTTTTTGATTTATTGTAGAGATGAGCTCTCGCCAGGTTGCCCAGGTGGGTCTCGAACCCGCAGGCTCAGGCAATCCTTTAACCTCTGTCTTCCAAAGTGCTGGGATTATAGGCGTGAGCACTGCACCTGGCCTGATCTTCAGTTTTTAATTCTGCCTTTTATGAACCCTTGGAAGAGACACTTGGGAGGGAGGAGAGGTCCACGTTTCTTCTGGGGCCTGATCTGGTTGAATGTTTGAAACTAACCAGAACTGATGAAACTGATCTGAGGAACCTCCGCCCCTTTCTCTCTGTAGTGTTTCTTTTTTTTTTAAATTTATTATTATTTTTGAGTCAGAGGCTAGAGTGCAGTGGCACGCTCATAGCCATCGCAGCCTTGACTTGCTGGGCTCAGGCGATCCTTCTGCCTCAGTCTTCCAAGTAGCTGGAACTACAGGTATATAAAATCATGCCTGGCTAATTTTTTGATTTATTGTAGAGATGAGGTCTCACCAAATTGCCCAAGCTGGTCTCAAACCCATGGGTTCAGTTAGTCCTCTCACCTCGGCTTCCCAAAGTGCTGGAATTATAGGCATGATCCACCGTGCCCGGCCTATAGTGTTTCTTGACTGTATAAGATAAGCTTTCTCTCCCTGCTTTCTTCTTCTATCCACTGCAACTCTTTTCTCGGTCCCTTTGGATCTAGTTCCTAATTAGAATTTCCAGTAGCTGAGTGAAGTGGGTATGGGGACAGTGGAGGCAGGATTCACCTTCCTTGAGGGATCCAGAAGACTTATGTGGTTTATGAATGCTGGCTATGCTTTGCCAGGCCCTGAGAGAGCAATGAAAAGGCAACCTGTGGGCCCTCCAGGCAGAAGTATCCAACTCACAGCTGATTCCAGTCTGCTTAACCAGATCACACTTCCAGAACCCGAGCTTTTTTTTTTTTTTCAGAGACAAGGTCTCACTTTCACCCAGGCTGGAGTTCAGTTGTGTGTTCATAGCTCATTGGAGCCTCGAATCCCTGACCTCAAGCAGTTTTCCCACAACAGCCTTCCCGAAGTGCTGGGATTCCAGACATGAGCCTCCATGTATGGTCAGAAACTTGAATTCTTTGCTTAGGGTCCAGCAGACAGAGAACCCCAAACTGAGGTTATTTTCCTGCAAAAAACAGATTCTCATGTATTCTCTATCTCTGCTGCCAGCCACTATCCCTCCTGGCCCCCAAGTAGGACTCCTTAGAGTAAGAACCTCATTCATGGTTCTGCTGCTTCCAAACATCTCTTTAATTTGGCTCCCTGTCTTCTCATCCTTAGTGTCATTGCCTCTTCATTGGCTGTTTCCATGGCCTCCTGGTTGATCTTAGGCCTCTCTGTTCTCCACTGTATGTACACTGTACCCCTTGCCTGCTTTGGGCCTCTTGCTCCTCTACTCAGAAGACTTTCTCTTGCTTAGCCTCATCTTCTGCCACCTCTGCCCTCTGCACACCAGCAGGGATGTGTAGGGCACCAAACATACTGCTAAACATTCCCTACTCTGCCCCTTGGCAGATGCCCTGGGAGTTCTCTTTCTCCTTGATGTCCCCTGCAGCCTTGCCTGGCCCCTTCAGCCCTGACCTCTGTGATGACACTTGCCACCCTGCCTTGTGTGACTCCTTCACATTTACCCAGAGTGTCCTCAGTGGGTTGTGAGGTCCATGGAACTTGGACCACATCTCTATCACCACTCCCCCAGAGTGAGCAGTGTTTGGCATAGCTTGGGCTATGGGCTGAGGTCGTTCCTGCATTTTGCTTTGCTTTGCCTCAATGTGATGGGCTCCAGTAAGCCATGTGTGGTTCAGGAACCAGTCGAGTCAGGTCCTGTTGGCCTTGCAGCCTGCCTTCATTTGGAGTTCAGCCTTGCCCGACTGCCCTGACCATTATGTCACTGATTGTGTGTAGGGGCTTTGCCATCACCTTCTACCTAGAGGAAGACTGTTCTGTTTTCTGTATGTCAGGGCTCAGTGTTATTGAATTAAATACTGGCTCACATTTGGTCATGTGGGGAAACAGACCTCGAGGGTTGTGGTCAGCTTGTGAAGCAGAGCATGGACCCTGGAACCGTACTCTGGCAGCTGTGTTACCTGGAACAAGTTACTTAGCCACTCTGTGCCTCAGTTTCCCCATCTGTAAATGGAAATGATACTAGTGTCTAATTCATGAATAGGAAGCTTATGAAGATTAAATGAGTTAACCCCTATAAAGTATTTAGACTAGGGTACATAAATATTAGCTGTTTTTATTATTGGGAAAGGTTTTTTTCTATCTAAAGAAGGAAGTACCTCTACATTTAAAGTTCTTTTATGAATATTTGTATATCAGAGTGGAATTAGCTATATCTGAAACGACTTTTTCTCTCAAGTGCTTGTGTATTTGTTATTTGTTATTGTTGTTTGAGTCAAGGTCTCACTTTGTTGCCCAGGCTGAAGTGGAGCAGCATGATTATGGCTCACCACAACCTTGACTTCCTGGGCTCAGGTGATCTTTCCACTTCAGCCTCCTGAGTAGCTGGGACTACAGGCACATGCCACCACATGTGGCTTATTTTGTAGTGTCCAGACTTGTCTTGAACTTCTGGGTTCAAGCAGTCCTCCTCCCTTAGCCTCCTAAAGTGCTGGAATTATAGGCATGAGCCACTGCACCCATCCTTATGTTTTCTGTATTTGAGTAGATATGTTTAGCACATAATGTAAGCTGGAGTTGAATTATGGAAGAAGATGGCATGGCAATCAAAGTCAGGATGTTGATGATGTGAGTGTTTTCTTGTAAGCTATACTGGCTCAGCAAGGACATCTTTGCCTCTAAGGCTGTCAGAGGCAGAGAACAGGCATTCTGGGGTCTCTCTTGGAACCTGGGGCAAATGATAACAGCAAGTGTCTCTCCAGTGATACTGTGGTGCTTCGACTTTTCTGGGAGTGTATGGGCATGTCTTAAGCTCACATGGTTAGAGGTTTCTGTTAGAAGATGTGGAAGTTGGCCGGGCTTGGTGGCTTAGCCTGTAATCCCAGCACTTTGGGAGGCCGAGGTGAGTGGATAACCTGAACCCATGGGTTTGGGACCCACCCGGGCAACTTGGCAAGACTTATTCTCTACAATAAATCAAAAATTAGCTGGGCATGGTAGCGTGCACCTGTGGTTCCGGCTACTTGGAAGGCTGAGGTGGGAGGATCGCCGGAGACTAGCAGCTCAAGGCTGCAGTGGCTGGGAGCGTGCCACTGCACTCCAGTCTGGGCGACAGAGTGAAACTCCAACTCAAAAAAAAAAAAAAGATGAGGAAATTTTGATGTTTTTCTTTCACAAGGTGTTAAGTGTGAAACCAAGGAACAGGTGTGGCCCCAAATAAGAATGTCAGAACCCTTGGCTAAATGACTCGGACACAGGGCAGATGATCTGCAAGCAGATGAGTATACCTGCAACCTCACCCTCTCATTGGTGAGCTGGCAGGGAAGGGCAGGATACTAGATTGGGGAAGCAGGGAGATAAAGTCAGGATTGTGTTAGAGAGTGGGGTTTGGGCTTCTCCCTAACACACATGCTTTGACTGGAGGAGAAAAAGTCGCTTCTGTGTCTTGGGCCTCAGAGAGAGCCAGGGAGACTCAGCCTGTGTTGATAGGAGGCCCAGCTGCATTGGAGCTGGGTAGATGATAATTTCCTCCTTGCCATTTTTTGGAGGAGGCAGCTGTTGCTTGCTGTGGCATACATTACTTTAATTACTACAACCTTTCAAAGTAGCATCAGACCTATTGAAGCATACTTTTCTTTGATTGTAACTGTTGGAAAAGGAACAGCTGGAAGAACCACAGTCAGGGATTGGGGATGGAGGACATGCCTCCTGAAGCAGGTGGTGCCCAGCAACAGTTTCTGACCTGGGGCAGGGGGAAGGGGAAGGGGAAGGGGGCTGTGTTTGCTTTCCTTTCACGGGATGGTCATGATCAAGAGAGCATCTTTTCCTCCCCCGGAGCTTACCTTACCAAGCTTGTTCTGAGTGGGCTGTTAGGAGCATAGGCCCAGCAGGAAGCTGTTTCTGCTGGGTAGGACACATTCTGCAAACAGCTGATTTTTCACATCTGCATATGCCATGGAAGAGGAACTGCTGATAGCAGAAATCAGGACAGAACACCAGAGGTTCATGCCAGGTTCACAGTGGCAGAGGCTAGTCTCTGCCTGTGTGGCAAGCACTGAAGAGAAATAACAGGGTGTTTGGTATCCTTCCTCCCTGCGCTCCTAAGAGTACAGCACATGGAGTGAAAGGTGACTGCTTAGAGAAAATACCAATAGCTGGTGGCTTTATATGTGGCTATCTTAGAGATTACTGGCATGTAGGTGCGTTTTCAGTAGTTTGGAAATGCTGTTTGCCTGTATCTGCCAAATAGGCACTGCTTCTGTCCCACTCCATATAGGCTGGGACCTGTGTTGCTCACAGCTGATGAGCCCCTGTTGTGCCCACCATTAACCACCACCTCTTTGTGGAGCATCTTTCACCCCAGGATCTACAGTGCTTCCCAGGGATCTGCCATGGTGTACTTCAGTCCCTCTGTGAGGGAAGCCGTGCTTCTCTTCAACTGGGTGAGTTGAGCCATAAGGGCCCCTAGGCTTTGGGTGTCCCTCTTCCTGACCCCAGTGGAGCATCTGAAAACAGGCCTTAGTTCCACTGGCATGATTAGGCACATTATAAGCCAGTGCCTGACTGAGGCCAGTAGAGAGAAGAAGCCAACTGGTTGTTACCCTGTAGTTCAAGCTTATAGTTTGCCTCCAGGCAGCCCTGTCTGAAAAAAGGATTTACCAGGAGAGTCACTGAAGCCACTAGAGCAGCCACACAGGACCAGGACTATGGGAAGATAGGTTGGGGCTTGTGTGCCTGGTACTGCCCAGCCCTTCTCTGCCCTTCTCATTCAGTCCTTTCTTGCCCATTCTTGGCAAATGACCTGACTGGGAGTGGAGGGGTAGATGGCGAGAGGCCTTGTGAGTGGCAACAGGTTCTTCAGGGCAGTCCAGAACAGAGGGTGGTTTGGCACTTGAGCCCTAGGGGTAGGAAGCTTGTGAAAACCTCTGGTGGTTTACATGGTGGTTAACGGTGTCAGTGCTGCAGGACCCACTGTGGTCCCTGCTGATGAGCTTGTTTCAAATAAGAAACCCTCTGCTTCTCTGCTGCTCCCCCCTGGCCTAGCAGCGCCCTTGGCCCCATGGCCAGTCAGGCCTTGTTCCTTTTTCGTGGGCCTCTTTTCTTACCCACGGGAGTACTGTATTACTACAACACACCAGGGCTACTTGGCAGCCTTTTCAAGTGAGGCAACTTAGTCAGACCTGGAAATTATTATTCCTGGATATTGAGATTTCTGGTCTATACTATCCTCTATTTTCTTCTAAATACCAGCTACCACCTGTTTCTCAGAGGTACAAATTTTGGACTTTAAGCTGGGTGCTCACACCTGTAATCCCAGCACTTTGGGAGACGAATGCGAGAGGATTGCCTGGCGTTCGAGTCCAGCCCAGGCAACTTGGCAAGACCTTTTCTCTACAATAAATAAAAAAAGTAGCCAAGTGTGGTGACATGCACCTATAGTTCCGGCTATTTGGAAGGCTGAGGCAGAAGGAGCCCAGCTGGTCAAGGGTGCGGCCGTGAGTGTGCCACTGCACTCAGGCTTTGTGACAGAGTGAGACTCCAACTCAAAAAAAAAAAATCTGAACTTTAGACTGTATTTTTCAGGGTAAGTTAAGTCTCTTGAGATAAAAAGTTTCAAGCCGGGCTTGGTGGCTCAGCCTGTAATCCCGCGCTTTGGGAGGCTGAGATGAGTGGATTGCCTGAGCCTGTAGGTTTGAGACCCGCCTGGGCAACTTGATGAGACCTCATCTCTACAATAAATCAAAAATTAGAGCCGGGCTCGGTGGCTCAGCCTGTAATCCCGCGCCTTGGGAGGCTGAGGTGAGTGGATTGCCTGAGCCCACGGGTTCGAGACCTGCCTGGGCAAGCAAGACCTCATCTCTACAATAAATTACAAAATTAGCCGGGCGTGGTAGCGTGCACCTGTGGTTCCAGCAACTTGGAAGGCTGAGGCGGAGGGATCGCCGGAGCCTGGCAGGTCGAGGCTGCGGTGGCCGGGAGCGGCCACTGCACTCCAGTCTAGGCGACTGAGTGAGACTCCAACTCAAAAAAAAAAAAAAAAAAAATTAGCCAGGTGTGGTAGCGCAAGCCTTTGGTTCCGGCTACTTGGAAGGCTGAGGCAGAAGGATTGCTGGAGCCCAGCAGACCGAGGCTGCGGTGGCTGGGAGTGGCCACTGTACTCCAGTCTGGGCGACAGAGTGAGACTCCAACTCAAAAAAAAAAACAAAGAAAAAAAAAGAGATAAAAAGTTTCATAGACAGCAGAAGGGCCAGTTCTGAAAACTGAGTTTTCCAGTCTCTGAAGACAGAGATTCTCAAATGATCTGGTAAGGCTGGTGCCACATCAGAATGGAGCAGCAGAATGGGGACCAGTTACTGTTCAATCCCTTGCCTTCCTAGCGCTGGGCAGAGGGATTTGTGTCCAGGGACCCTGAAGATGACGGAATACCACTCTTGGGCCTCCTTTTGGGAAGGATATTATGCATGCCCATCTCTCAGGATCTGATGATATATACAGAGTCACAGCCTCCTACATTACCAGAGGTTACCCATCCACTGACTTTCCCTAGAGGTTTGAAGGGAATCGGGGGAAGCAAGCAAACGCTAAACTCAACCTTAGAAGACAGACACCAAATCTTGTGAGCTGAGGCTGCACCTCAGTTTTCTGGATAATGTCACCCCTTTCCTTAGCCTGGTTCAGCATGCCTGACAGACCCAGCTTGTCCTGTGGGGGCCTGAGGTGTTGGCAGGTAGCCCTGCCAGAGAGGTCAGGTGCCATATGAATTGTGTCTTATCCGGACTTCTCCTGGCCATCAGGAATCTATTTATTTTGGCTGGGGAGAGTATGACCTATGGAAGGCCCCTTTCTGTGCAGATGATAACGGTATCATCCTTTGTTCTGTCCATGACTTTAAACTGACTCCTGGGCTCTGTCTCAGTGGAGGGCCTGGGTGCCCATGGGAGGGCATGCCCTACCTCATGTCAGCCTCTGGTGTCATCAGCTACCTACAGAGGCAACCTTTTTTTCCTGCCCCCTTTACCATGGCTTCCATGCTGAGCTGCCGTGAAGAGAAAACCCTGTACTCAGGGTGCTGCTTGTCCCTTCTGCCTGCAGCTGCCAGAGACATTACCTTAGGGTTGCATTTATCCTGTTCCTTGGTTTCAAGATTCTGAAAGCTCGAGATAACAACCATGGGAGTGCCATGACAGGGCTGTTCTCTGATGCCACCCACAGCACTTGCTGAATGAAAACAATCTCTTTTGCTTTCCCTATTATCTATTGTGGAGCTGCTACAGGCAGTGGGTCCTGTCCGATTTTTTTAAGATAGTTGAGGTTATAGGAGAAAGCATCTGTCTGCTGGATTTCTGGGGAGTGATAGCTCTGCGTGAGTGACCACTCTCATGTAGCAGCTCTGCCAGGATGTTCCCCATGGTATGTGGGCAACCCCATGCTCAGGAAGCATCCTGGCCAAGCTAGCCCAACACCCTGATCTCTATAGCCAGCCTCAAGAGTGACATTTGAGAGCCATTGGGCATGGCTGTTGAACTCTGTCAAGTGCTGCAAGGATCGGGTGGCCTCCCCAGGAAACTGGGGACAAGCATAAGTGGAGCAAATCTGAGGCTGCTGTTGGCAGGCTGTTTGTTGCGGGAGGTGGGTGGTAACCAGCTCTACCCCTGCCCACTCACTTAGGTAAGAAGGGAGCAAGAAATGTGAAGTGCCCAGGCTTGACCACTGAACTGGTGTTCAAGACAATGAGAGAAAGGAATCTCGCCAGTGTGTGTCTCCCGTGTGCTTGTGTCCCATGCACATTCATATGTAATCCTCTTGCCATTCCTGAAAGAGAAGTTCAGCTGAGGGAACTCAGGGGCTAAGAAGTGACATAATTGGGATTCAAACCCAAGTCTCTGTGAACCAAAGTCCAGTGATGACTGAGACCCATTTGTTAGAAGAGATGACTGGTTTGGTGGCCAGCAAACATGCTAGTTTTGTGAGAGAGACATGGGCTGGCTTCTGTGTGCTGGTTAACCTTGGGTCAAGACCAGAACCTAGTGGGCAGGCACAGCCCAAGCCCCTTCCAGGGTTCCAATGTGCTGATGATGTGGAAATCTTTTCACTCAGCAGTAGGAGTGCTGTCTGTTCCTAGCTGTCCTGAGACTGAGGCCCTGCATGTGTCCTGGCAGATGGGAATGGCATGGGTAGGCTGCAGGGGTGGTCATGCTGGAATCTCTGGCATGCCAGGGAGTCTCCCACCTCTAGGGCACTATAACGGGAGTGCCAAGGTGATGAACCATTTCCTTAACTACCCTCATACTTCTGTGGCTGTGACTTCCTGAGTGACGCAGCAAGGGGAAGTGGGTGGTATCAGAGTATCTGAATGGACACCTGGAGCCTCCTGTCTCTGGGCCTGAATGTGACTTGACTTCTTAAATCACTGGCATCTGATAGGTGCCTGACATGGCCAAGCATAGGCTTTTTTGTGTGAGTGTCACATTGGCTGCCTATCACTTCTCTGGGTATGACAAGTCTTACTCTCTTTGGAGAGGGAACAGTGGTTAGTTGGGTGACCCTGTCTGTCAGAGTGTTGTCCTTATTGTGCAGCCCCATCCTTCTGACCCAGAGTCAGCTGGACATGACTCCTGCAGGGCCTGACCCAGGCAGATGTGTCCATTGCTCTTTTCTGACCCTCACGTTCCACCACTCTCTGAGACAGCAGTCTGGCCTTGTGGTGAGGGTGACATCTCTCCCCTCCACGCACATCTCTGGCCTTACAGGAGACCCACCCAGAGAGAGGTGCATGTTTAGAAAGTTGCTGACTTTGGCTTCAGGGCAGAAATGGGGAAGGGAGAGTCCCATTCTGAAGCAGAAGGTAATGGGCTGGAGGGGAGGCTCACCCAGGCATAGCTGCTGGACCCCCTTAATGAGCATCAGTGCTGGGTGATTGGATTACCGCAGGGAGGAGGTGGCTTCACCAAAGCAGGTACTTGCTTGGTGCTCACCTACCTGGGTGTTTCTGGAGGAAAGAAGTGAGCTTCTGAGAGTATGGTGTGCAAGACCACAGACCTTCACTTAGCCTATCAGTGCCTCAGTTTCCTTAATCCTCTGATGGGGTTTCCCATACTTGCCAGTGGGTTGGGATCTTGGAATGTTTCTTTTTTTTTTGAGTTGGAGTCTCACTCTGTTGTCCAGGCTGGAGTGCAGTGGCACACTCCCGGCCACCGCAACCTCGACCTGCTGGGCTCAGGCAATCCTTCCACCTCAGCCTTCCAGCCTTCCAAGCAGCTGGAACTACAGGCACACACCACCACACCCGGCTAATTTTTTGATGATTGTAGAGACGAGGTCTCGCCAAGTTACCCAAGCTGGTCTCGAACCCCTGGCTCAGGCAATCCTCTTACCTCTGCCTCCCAAAGTGCTGGAATTACAAGCGTGAGCACCACACCCGGCCCTGTGTTGCTTTTCTGTCATCTCTTTTCTCTTCCCTGGAAAATGGATTCATGAACCAGCCTCACAACTGAGCACTTAAAGCAACCCACAAAATTGTTCACCAGCCTGTTCACGTTGACACATGTCCTTTCAAACCACAGCGTTTTTGCTTTTCTTTAAAGTTCTTGTCGCCTTTGCCTTAACTCTGTAACCACCTTGATTGAAAGACTGACACTTACCCTTGACGCTGAACTGTTGTAAAGTAAAAAGTAGAGAAAATGGAAATAAGAAGGAAACAGTGCCAGGCTGTCGTGGAGGTTGAAGTTTCAGACCTTCCCACGTGTGTAACTGAGTGGACAGTTTGAGTCCGATGAGCACAGCAGTGCCTCCCTCGGGGCTCCTCTCCTGGGCGTGGGACAAGCGCCATGCGGGGAGAACCACTGAGCCCCTCCCTTCCTTTGCAGTGAGGACACTGTTCAATCCTGCCCCTGCCGTTGCTGACCTGGACCCCCGGTTCTACGCCCTCTCGGATGTGTTCTGCTGCAACGAGAGCGAGGTGAGGGCGAGCATGGTCACTCCACGGGACACCAAAAGCGCGCCACGCCCATGGGCAGAGCGGAGGCAGCAACTCCCCCCCATGAGGCGCTGGTGCGAGTTCTCGGGCACAGTGGAAACATTTCTCGGCGTACTGAGGTGTGGAGAAAAGGAAGTCAGTAGGTCGAAGGAAGAAACTTCTCTGAGCCACCCCATAATCTGGCACTTGTCAACCTCAGTGAATCTGAGTCCCTTCCCTACCCTCCCACTGTTGGTGTTTTTTCTAAGTATTCCATATTCTGTGGACTATATTAGAGTTAGAAGGTTTAGCAAATAAGAATGGGGGATGGGCTGGGTGCGGTGGCTCACACCTATAATCCCAGCACATTGGAAGGCCGAGGTGAGAGGATTGCCTGAGCCTGCAGATTCAAGACCAGCCTGGGCAACTTGGTGAGACCTCATCTCTACAATAAATTTAAAAATTATTTCCTTTATCTCTCAGAACATAGTGGAAACAAGAAAGAAGACTGCTACAAGGAAACTAATTTTAATAAGCCACAATAGGTTATGCAATACTTTTGAGCAATCACCATGCTAGGAAAAGGGATTTGTGGAAAATAGTGACCGTTTCACAACAGGAGGTTAGATTACCCTCAACTGCCAAGTTGGCTTAGATTTGCCTGCTAGATACTTAAAGAGCACTTTACTTATTCCTCACACACTCATCACAGCTCAAGTTTCTTAGTCAGGTCTTCTGTCTTCTCCATCAGATTGCACCTTCCCTGAGGACAGGGACATCTGTCTTATTCACTATTGTACTCCTGTGGCTGTCCCTGTGTATATAGTTTTCTCTTGCTGCATAATAAATTACCCCCAAATATGGTGACTTACAGTCACAGTTATTGGCCGTCACGTCCAGTTTCTGTGCACCAGGAGTTCACACGGGAAAGCATGGCTTGACTCTGCTCACCGTGCCTGGGGCTTCAGTGGGAAGACACAAAGGCCGAGCGTTGAAAGTCTTCCTCACGTCCACGCTTAACAGCTGGTTCTGGCTGTTGGTCAGAACACTTGCACACGGCCTCTACTTGCAACCTGGGTTTCCTCACAATATAGTAGCTGGGTTTCAAGGTCCAGCTTCCCCAGAGAAAGAGAGCACCAGGCTGCAGCCGTGTTGCCTTTTATGACTTAGCTCTAGAAGTCAGGAAACGTCACTTCTGCCTCATTCTATTGGCTGAAGCAGGAAGGTCCACCTTGGTAGTTCACTCCTAACATAAGATTTTCTTTGTCATGGTGTAAAACAGCATGTATGATTTTATATATCTGTTGATACAGTTATCTTTGGAAACTAACATCTGCTGTACTGCACCTGTACATAGTTACATAGTTAGCACCTAGTAAATGTTTATTAAATGAATGAACAAATGAACTTTGGCCTTTAAGGAAATTGGTCTCAAAACTTAATGGAAAAAGGAAAACATTCAAAGCTTAATGTTCTTATAGATGAACTCTAATCATGATGATAATATAAATTTCTGCTTATGAAACCCCCTTTGCTCCCAACACAAGCCATTGATATATAAGGATAAAAAGAGACGATGAAAAGATGCTCTCAAGTCCCAAACAAGGTAAATAGCGCCACAGATCAGAAGAACATTCAGCACCAAGAGCATTCAGCCCTTGATGTGCCAGACACCTGCCCCAGACACAGGCAAAGTAGGAAGTTCGCCCCTGTGGGCCACGGGCACTACCTGTACACCGCTCACGGGACAGGGAGAAGCACCCACTGCTAGAACCCACGCTTGCGGGGCTGTGGCTCTCCTGCTGACAGTTACGGGTGAAGGGAGGTGTTGCCCCTGATGCCTGGGGCTACAACTTATTTAAGGCTCCCAATCTGAGGAGATCGGAGGACAGAGACGCAGCCTCTGACCGTAAGCCAAGTCAACCACTGTTAGTGACCGGCTTGGCAATTACCCCAATAACAGTGGAGCGAGAACTCTACACTGCCAACGTAAGAGCGGACTCGGGCCTAGAGACCGTCTTGTGAGTGCTATCATTAGGACTACTGGAAAGCCGGGGGTGG
>CAUYQG010225642.1:0-67963 GCA_963574415.1 Tarsius wallacei | reverse complement strand
AAGAAGCTGTGAGATACTCTGGTAACTGGTGCCAATAAATGTGGACCATAAATGCTGTTATTGACAAAATGTGTCCGTAACAAGCTTTACACAATGCTCTGCCATAGAGTAAAGGGAGTTAAGGTCTAATATGTCATACATTACTGCATGTTGCTATATGCAAAAGTTATACAAATCACAAGATTTATGATTACTTTGATGCTATATTATTCAAATGTATGATTACTAAGAAAAGGGAGTAAATGGGAATTTTTTTCTTTCAGTTAATTGGGCACAGTCTATAGGAAGGTTAAGAATTCTTTGAAGTTATTTACTGGGAGTGCCTAGGAAATAACGGAAGCACACCTTTTGTAAGCTCCCAGGAGTGTGGGTACATGCGGGCCCACTCAGTGTCTCGCCATGCCCTTCTCTAGAGGCTCTGGCAATATGCACAGACAGTAGCAGGTCTCCTCAGTGTTATGAGGAAATATATAATCATTATAGAAAATTCAGAAAATATAAACCTAAATAAGAAGCACTGATTGGTAATCTACCACCAAGAGATAATGACCATCAATATTTTGATGTGTATTGTGTTGTGTACCCTTTCAGAATTGTGTATTTTAATATGTACACAATGGTTTGTTGTGGGATTTTTCTGCCTTGTTTTGTTTTGTCTTTTTTGAGTTGGAGTCTTACTCCGTGGCCCAGGCTAGAATGCAGTGGCACACTCGTTGGAGGAAAACAGAGAGACCGTGACACAGAGGATGTCTTAGGAAGTAGCGGTTTATTAGTGCCCGCGCCACTCAGAGGGCTAATGCTCCAAGGCTGAGCAACCCTGAGAAACAAGAGAGGGGTTTTATACATTAGTTTAGGTAAGGGAGGGGGTCGGGTTGTATGGCTGTACATTTTTCTTTGTAATTTACAAGGTGGTATTTAGCAAAACCAGATTTTCAAAGAACTAGTTGTCTCCAGGGTATACATGACAAGCATAGGTTGTAAACTGATAACTTCACAAAGAAAGGATGTGGGGGTAAAGTTGTGAATTGGTTACTGTTTTGTACTTCCAGGAAAGTACCTTGTGGCTATTTAGTTTCCTCAAGCCTCATGTCTATCAGGTTTGGAGCCTGCAGGTTGATCTTTAAAAGGAATAATTTTAACTGTTTCTAGCACCTCTCTGCCACATTCCCCTCTTTGATGCTGGACCCGTTATGGGTTAAGAGCATCATCTTTAATTTGGTGTATTAACATTATGTGGGCCACAGTTTTTCGCTTAACAACTGTTTCTACAAACTTAAGAGATGAAGTTCATAAT
The DNA here is from genome assembly GCA_963574415.1 of Tarsius wallacei. Taxonomy (NCBI): domain Eukaryota; kingdom Metazoa; phylum Chordata; class Mammalia; order Primates; family Tarsiidae; genus Tarsius; species Tarsius wallacei. Next base: position 66,669 of record CAUYQG010225642.1, on the reverse strand, counting down.
TACTGGGGCTATGCAAGGGAGGATAAGACAGGATCCCAACAATAAGATTACAGATCCAATATATACTTAAGTTTTCCCAGACCCGAGAACATGTTTTTAAACCAATTGCCAATTTTTATGCCATACCATTTTTGTACTGGGACATGGGCAAGCTTTTTAATATAAGAAGGTACAGAAATGCTGGTGAGACCTTTTTTCAACATGTTCAATTCATCAGTCCTATAGCAAATAAAGTCAGTCCTATAGCAAATAAAATGACAAACAGTATAGCACTTGGCAAATACAAAGGCTGACAAAGCGAAACAATGGCTTATTAGTCAGGTCTGCTGAATTCTCAAGCTGAATTCTCAAGCTTTTGTCATGACTATTGGCAGAAGCTAGACCCAACCTAAATGAGTTTTTGGCCTGTTGCTGAACTTTTCTTTTCATAGCAGAGGCTTCTGTTTACCCCCCTTTGTGGCTTTATAGAGGGGTTTTGCCATGATGGAGAAGTTAGGTATGCAAATTCTATAGAACCTCGTAACCCCCCAAAACTTCCAGATTTGACGCCGAGTAGTTGGGACTAGTATTGAACACAGTGCCTGTTTTCTTAATGGGCCATTGCTACAAACTAATTCTTATTTGGTCATTACTATTAGCTGTTCAACTTTTGAATGTACAGATCTAAATACTTGCAGTTAGTCCCCTGGAGGGGTATGAGACTTGTCAGGGAAGCCCAGAAGCTCCTGAGACGAAGTTGCCCACAAATCCAACAATTTGGGTAATAGAATGTACTAGCATAGGAATAGAACCTTAAATATACATTTAATAAGAATTATTTTGCTGCTGAAATAGCAGCCTTAGGTCCTGGACCAGCTGTGCTGTCCATTGAGGCTGTTGCTCTGGTCTGGGAACAGGGTCTCTCTCTATTCAGGCATATACTTTTTCATTCAGGAATGGTGTATCCAAGGCTTGATGTTTGCAGGCTTTTAATGCAGTAGATGAGTGATGACTAGGATGTCTCAGAATCTCTTTCTCTTTTCTTGCAGCTGTTGGTTGCATCCTTCCTCTCTCCCGTTTTTAGTAGCACTTACTCTCCTGGGATGTCTGGGTTCTCCATGGTCCAGAAAGTTCCTAAGGGAAGCAAGTTTATGAACTGTGATTAAAATTTGTCCCAAATGGACAACATATTCCCTTATGAGCACCTATGTCTTTGGCCCCATTTCCTTCAGAGAGGTACGAAAAAGGCTTACCATAAATAATTTTAAAGTTACTTAAAATTATTCCATTTCGGGGATTGACTTGGATCCTGAGCAATGCAATACCAAATACCTATGTTTAGTTTGCTTGTGTCTCCAAAAGATTTTCAGTGATTATTATGCTAAACCGCAAATTGAAAGATTGAACTGTCCTGGTCTTACATTTGATGGAATTTTCTTTGGATTTGCCCAGGGGTGTGGTAGGCTGCCACTTGGCAATAGAATGTAATTTTTAAAAATGTTTGAACACCTCCTAAAACCTACCTATGGGAAATTTATCTGTGTCTAGCCTGTGCTAGCTACCCTGCCTTAATTTTATTCTTTAGAGATTTTTGATCCCATAATCATATGGGGTGCTGAGGGTTGAAGATCCATTTTCTGTAGCTTCTTCAGAACTGACAGCGGGCGTAATCTTGCCTATCCAGAGATCAAAAATCTTTCCCTGTCTGACTTGAGGCGTTCAGATCTGTTTCAGCAGTGGCATCGTTTGCAGGCACTGATGGGAATCCTTACATGACCGTTATGTGCTCATGAAATTGCTGGATTCTGGCTTAATAAAAGGAATAAATGAGGGAAACCCCTCCTTCAGGAAGTAGAACAAATTAAGTGAAGCCAGGCATACATTTTGACAATTTTAGGTGGTGGCTGATTACCTTTTGTACAAAAGCTACAAGGCCTGAAGTTACCAGCATAACTTTAATTTCTGTGACCTTATTATGAGTACCAGCTTCTGGAGTTTTTAATGTATTTCTGGACTATAGTAGCAGCCTGACAAATTGTTTTAGACTATATATAATTTGAACCAGGCACTTAAGTGTATCTTATATAAAATTTGAAGAGAAATCTGAAAATCTTTGGAGACTTGCATCCAGAAAAGACTTTATAATATCTAGATTGTTTATAGAATTTCTTTTATATATTTTTTTTCCTATAAACCTTTCATATACCATCTGTGGCATGTTTATACCATTTTTTTGACATGTTTGAACCTTCTATTTTTGTTATATATGTATACACACACACACACACACACATTTTTTTTTTTAGATAACTATTTATTATAGGACAGAACTTTACCATACAGGATCTTTTCTTAGATAAAAAAAATTTTTTTCTTATATTCCTTTTTTTCTTACCAAAACCACATTTGTACATCAACAACCTTTTTATATCTTTTCTTTGCTTTTTTCTTTTTTTTCTTTTTTCCTTTTTATAGATAACCTTTTACAGTGAATTTGAATTAACGTTTTAGTAACTTCTGATAGAGGTTAGGTGAATCATTTAACTCTTGGAACACCTTTAACTTCCACTAAAGAGCAGGTATCAGAAGAAAGAGGTTCAGTATGAGCACAAGGGCTAAAAACTTAGCCTCAGTATTAATTAAGAAATTAATTTGGACCCAGTCACATCCATACACACCCAGGGATTCTCTGGGGTGATGGCAAACAGAACCCTGGGCGGGGCTGTGGCCCCCGCCCCTTCAGTCAATGACCATTATCACCGAGCTAGGTATTTTCCCACCCCCCCACCCCCCCCCCCCCCCAGGAGAGGCCACACTGGCTCTTTCAGTGGCCTTTTAGTCCACATGTTGGACAAAGATCCTGGGGGCTTAGGCCATCAAAAACAATTGGGCTTCAAGTGGCCAGATTGACCACATTCATAGCAACTGATACCATCCCCCTTAGCAGGTCTTTTTTGGGTGGCTGGAGCTTTGCCATTAGTGGCAACTGCCAGTAGGTTTGTCCACTTTTTGTCTCGCTGGTGCTCATCCTGTCCTGGAGTCCTTTTTTTTTTTTTTTTTTTCCTTTAATGTCTCAGTTACTAAGAACTTCAGAATTTTCTGTAATTGGGAGTTTGGTATTCACAGTCCTGAGTTGGATATTCAATATCCCACAGGATATAATTTTGTTTGAAAAGTAGTGAAATAAATTTTTTTTAAATGCCTCTACAAACGGAACTTTTGACCATTTTCCATCATGTCTACAAAGTGAATTTAATTGCCAGGTGGTATTAAAACAAGGTCTTGTTTTTTTGTTTTTTGTTTTCCAAACATCATAATTTTAATTTGCTCCAATTATTTAAAATCTGTCCCATTGGGATGTCTGAGGGTATAGATTATTATACATTTTCTTGTTTACATCCCTTGAAAACCCAGAATTTGCCTTGAACACTTGCAATTTATTGTGCCTAGTATTTCACCTGTCCCTCAGGAGAAGTACCAAGCTCAGCAAGGTGACTTAATCAGGTGGAAATGGCCAGTTCCCATGCCTCACTATGTCCTGCAAAGTATTCAACATTTAAAGCTTTACCAGTCTTGTAAGAGGTGTGCTAGTCAGGCATAGCCAAAAAAATCCCCAAAAAACAGAAAACAAGCAGTAGTGTTATCTAGCACTAAATTTTAAAGTAGGGACTCAGCATACATTACAACCTCTAAGAGACTTCCCAACAGTTTTACAAGCAGTTGATTATGATCTTAGGCAAGGCCTAAACCTTTAGAAACAGACTCACTCTCAACTCACCTGGCTTCTAGCATTTGAAAACAAGAACAGTCTACTCAGTCCCTTAGTTGCCAGAGAAAGATTACAAAATTTTTTCCTCCAAGGTTAGCATCAACTTGCACTGAGTTAGCAAAGGCTAAATAGCATATAAGAGAGATTTCTATGTTTCTTTACAGGTGGATTAGAATGAACTTCAGAATCCATGAAGGAGAATACAGGCTAAGGAAGGGAGAGGGTGTGGTCCCAGGAAAGAATTCAAGATAACAGGTAGCATTTTACATACACAGCAGGCAAATTTTGCACATCGGTTTGACAACAAAAGACAGGAATTTTAACAGTGTCAGCAGGTTGGGAGAAACACTACACAAATAAAGGGAGGAGACAGCAACACTTAGGAAAACATAAAATGGCATAAAGGAACACGCACTAATTAAGTTTTTAAAATATGACATGTCCCATTAAACAAAGCATAATAACCCAGCCAACTTTTTTAGGAAATTCAAAGACAGCAGACGCACGCAAATAAGAGAGCGAGGGGTATGGGAAACATCTGTTTTATCCTCCTCTAGCCGTACTCCTCGTGGAGATATTTCAGACACCTCTTAGCAATTGGCAGGTTGGTACAAACCCTCAACCCAGACCAACCCTATGCAGAACCCTTCTGCTGTTCGTTTCATTTACATACAATTACACAATGCATTCTCCAACCTTTCACCCTAATTCTAGGAGTCAGCGGGTTCATCTTCAGACAAGTGTTACCTTCCACTGCCTTTCAGTTCTTTCCTTCAGACTGGAGACTACTAGCGGACTCCGGGAGGTGATCAGGCTCCCCTTCTGCCACCTATTGGCAGGTCTATGCAAAGGCCTTTTTTCCTATCCTTTCCATCGGGTGGTCCTTCCTATCCTTTCTGTCGGGTGGTCCTCCTCACGCCAGTTCCTCGTCTCTTTGGGTTCCTGTTGTACTTTTTGGGGTCTGAGCCTCAGTGCACCAGGAGGGGCCTTCCTCCTATGGAACAAAAGGTCTGTTGCGTGCCAGCTAAGATTGCCTCTCCCATTGCCCTGGAGGTTATACCCCAATGACAAAGGAGGTGAAACACACCATCTCTGAACTCTCCTTTCCCAGCCAATGCACCAAGAAATGTTGTGGGAAAACAGAGAGACCATGACACCAGGCTGTCTTAGGAAGTAGCGGTTTATTAGTGCTGGCACGACTCAGCGGGCTAGTGCTCCAAGGCTGAGCAACCCTGAGAAACAGGAGAGGGGTTTTATACATTAGTTTAGGTAAGTGAGGGGGTCAGGTTGTATGACTATACATTTTTCTTTGTAATTTACAAGGTGGTATTTGGCAAAAACAGATTTTTCAAAGAATAGTTATCTCCAGGGTATACATGACAAACAGGGATTGTAAACCAATTACTTCCAAAGAGAGGATATGGGAGTAAGGTTGTGAATTGGTTACTATCTTGTACTTCCAGGAAAGCGCCTTGTGGCTATTTAGTTTCCTCAAACCTCATGTCTATCAGTTTTGGAGCATGCAGGTTGATCTTTAAAAGGAATAACTTTAACTTTTTTTAGCCCCTCTCTGCCACACACTCACAGCCACCCCAGTGTCGACCTGCTGGACTCAGGTGATCCTTCCACTGTTATGGTCCAAATAACACTCAGCTGCTCCCCTTGATACCAATAAATCAAAGGGACAGGGAACTGGTAGAAAGAAGTTTATTTCTGAGTTCAAATCCAGGAAGCAGAGCCGGACTCAAGGTCTTTCTAAAATGGTTCTGCTCACCCTCCAGGCTTTTACAGTTCACTTTTATAGTCCATAGTTGTCGGTACCTGTACATTAGCCACATGACCAGCAGAGCACTGTACAGAACTTAAGTTGCAGCTTCATTTTACATTTAAATAGTGACGTTTAGAGTAAAGAAAGTTTACAAGGCCTAAGACATCATGCATTGCAAACGTTATGCAAATCACAAGACTTACATTGATACTATATAGTTCAAAGAAAGAGATTAAATAGGGATTTACATCTTTGGGCATAGTCTTTTGGGAAGTCAAGGATCCCCTGAAGCTACTTACTGGGAGTACATAGAAGACAAGGGAACTGACTCTCAGGAATGTGCTCAGGAATGTGCAGTAGTGCTTGAATCCCTGCCATACCCTTCTTTAGGGGCTGTGGCAATATGAAGGGACATTAGTGGGTGTCTGTATCATTTCCCCACTGTCAGTTGAAGCCATGATATCTATCATAGGAGTAGTTATGTCATGCTGCCTTAACATAAACATGCATATAGTTCTTTCCCTCAGCTAGTGTTCATGCTTTATAGGCTTAGTTATGAACGCAGGAATTCTAACAACACATCACATTCAAAGTGTGACAGCCAAATATATTAATATTGCTATTATAAACATAGTTAAAAATAACTTCCCTATGCCTGAAAGGAGGCCCTGTAACCCTGATAGGAACCAAGAAAACATGTTAGAAAACCAATCAGAGACCTTTCCAGGCACCTTCTTAGCGTAAACATCTGCATCGCCTATAGCATTAATACTAGTTTTCATTTGGCTTAGCATTGTCATGTCCCCTGATCCATCTGGGATAAAAGTGCAACACTCGGTATGGATAATGGCACATGTGCCTCCTTGAGACACTATAAGAATAGTTAAAGCCATTCGGTCTTGTAGCACTGCTTTACAAATTATTTTTGCTTTCTTTTAAGGCTTGCTGTATGAACTTAGCTAAGGCTTCAATGTGGAGGGACACACTTTATAGCCACATATTAGGTGAAAAGAAATTAAGGACATAATCATACCATTTAAAGCAGATCTAGTCCATTAAGTGTGCAGATAGGGCAAGTTGGCTATGTTCACTTTTTTTAAAGTGCTATATTTGTGTCCTTGGGTCCATGGAAAGCCCAGAGTGCATCTACCAATTCATCTGGAGAAAGTCAAGGCCATAAATTAGTACCACAGATCCACCGAGTCTCATTGGGAACTTGCCAGTATACCCCTGATCTCTTGAGTCTAATTGGTAGCACAAAAATTGCTATCCTTAAGAACAATAAGGTTTTGACATTGTTTTAAAGGGAGCCAGCCCATGTGTCAGGTTACATTCAAAAGATGTTGCCTCAAGTAGTTTTTCATTTCCAATACAAGGGGGCTGGTTTGTTTAATCTACTATATTCAGATGTGAGCCATATAAGCTCATCCCATATCTGAATTGAGACTTGGGACTTCAAGCTCATGCTGCTTTTATAGTAGATTGGTACGAAAAGGTGAAGTCGTGGCCTGGCTCATTGATAGTTTTCTTGATGGGCCATTGCTGTCAACTAATCCTTGTTAGGTCATCACTGGTAGCTGTTCAACTTTCTACTCTGAATTCTCAAATGTACAGATCCAGCTGCTTCCACTCAGTCTCTTGGAGGGGTGAGACCCACCAGGGAAGCCCAAAGGCCCCTGAGTCTGGAAGTTGCCCGCAAATCCAACAATCTGAATAATTGAATGTACTAGCATAGGAATAGGCTCACTCTAAAAACACATTTCCATTGGTAGTTATGTCATAGAGTAACAGAAAAATGGTAAGAATCATTTTGTTTGCTTGAATAGCAGCTTTTAAGTCGTGGACCAGCTCTGTTGTCCATTGGTACTGTCCAGGAACAGGGACTCTTCATTCAGGTGTATACTTTATACTCAGGAATGGTGTATTCAAGGCTTGAAACCCGCGGGTTTAAATGCAGTAGGAGTGATGAGGAGGACATCATAGGGTCCCTTCTACTTTTCTCACAGCTGGTGGTTGGGTCCCCCTTCTCTCTGGTCCTTTAGCAGCACTTGCTGCCCTGGGTAGAAGGGATGTATGAGTTCTCCGTGGACCAGGAAGTTCCTAGGGGAAACATCCTTTTGAGTTATGGTTAAAATTTGTTCCAGATGGACAACCTACTTCCTTATGAGCACCTAATATCTGTGGCCCAACTTCCTTCGGAGGTATAGGAAAAAGACCTATCACAAACAATTTCAAAGGGACTTAAATTAATCCCACTTCAAGTACTGACTTGGACCCTGAGCAATGCAATGCCAAATACCTGTGTTCAGTTTACTTGTGTCTCCAAAAGATTTCTAGTGATTATTATACTAAAGCACAACCTGAGCCAGGCTCGGTGGCTCAGCCTATAATCCCACGCTTTGGGAGGCTGAGGTGAGTGGACTGCCTGAACCCACGGGTTCGAGACCTGCCTAAGCAATTTGGCCAGACCTCATCTCTACAATAAATCAAAAAAATTAGCTGGGCGTGGTAGCGTGCGCGCCTGTAGTTCCAGCTACTTGGAAGGCTGAGGTGGAAGGATTGCCAGAGCCCAGCAGGTCGAGGCTGCGGTGGCTGTGAGCAGCCACTGCACTGAAGTCTGGGTGACAGAGTGAGACTCCAACTCAAAAAAAACCCAAAAAACAAAAAACCACAGTCTGAGCCGGGCTTGGTGGCTCATCCTGTAATCCCGTGACTTGGGAGGTTGAGGTGAGTGGATTGCCTGAGCCCACGGGTTCGAGACCCACCTGGGCAAATTGGTGAGACCTCATTTCTACAATAAATCAAAAAAATTAGCTGGGTATGGTAGCGCATGCCTGTAGTTCCAGCTACTTGGAAGGCTGAGGCGGAAGGATCACCAGAGCCCAGCAGGTCGAGGCTGCGGTGGCCGGGAGCATGCGTGCCACTGCACTCCAGTCTGGGTGAAGGAATGAGACTCGAACTCAAAAACAACAACAAAAAACAAGCAAATAAAACCTTTAACAGTTTGAATTTAAAGACATAAGCTTGCTGACAACTTAAGTACAAAAAGTATTACAGAAGCAAAGCTTTATATTTTAAAGCTTTTAGCAGAAATGATATTTAACCAATAGATTCAGCGTTCTGTTTTACCAATTTTTAACATTACTTACTAAGGATTGACGAGTATTATGATTGAAATAATGGCATTTTGGCATAACATCAGTAATTAATATTAATGGTACATTCATAGATATAACTGTATTTTTTGCAAACTAGGTTGTTTATAGAATTTCTTTTACATATTTCTTTCTACAAACCTTCCACATACCATGTTTGACATGCTCATACCATTTTTTTTACATGTTTGAACCTTTTATTTTTGTCCTTTACCTTCCTATTTTCAGATAACTATTCACTGCATTATAGGACAAAAATTTACCATACAAGGTCCTTTCCTAGACAAAATTTGTTTCTTAACCTTTTTACCAAAAACATACTTTTACAACAATCTTTTTACATTTTTCCTTTGCTTTTTGGTCTCTTTATTTTTACCTTTTTTAAAGATAACCTTTTACATTCATAATTTGAATTGAATTAACCTTTTAGTAACTTATTAGAGGTTAGGTGAATTGTCTAACTCTTGGAACACCCTTAACTCCCACTAGGAAGCAGGTGTCAGGAGAAAGAGGTTCAATATGAGCACAAGGGCTAAAAACTTAGCCTCAATATTAATCAAGAAATTAATTTGGACCCCAGCCACATCCATACAGACCCAAGGATTTCTTGGGGTGACGGCAAACAGTGCTGGGCTCTGGTCCTTGGGCCCCTTTAGTCAGTGGCCATTATTGCTGGGCTAGGTGTTTCCCCTCCCCTTTGGGAGAGGCTGCACTGACTCTTCCAGTGACCTTCTAGTTCGTGTATCAGACAAGGTCCTGGGAACTTAGGCCATTGAGGACAATTGTGCTTCAAGTGCTATGAATGACCACATTCATAGCAACAAATATGATTCCCCTTAGCTGGTCTCTTTTTTTTTTTTTTTGAGTTGGATTCTCACTCTGTCACCCAGGCTGGAGTGCAGTGGCACACTCACGGCCACCCCAGCATCGATCTGCTGGACTTCAGCAAACTTTCTGTCTCAGCCTTCCAAGTGGCCAGAACTACAGGCATGTGCTACCACACCCAGCTAATTTTTTATTTATTGTAGAGACAGGGTCTCGTCAAGTTGCCCAGACTGGTCTCGAACCCACAGGCTCAGGCAGTCCACTCACCTCAGCCTCCCAAAGTGCTGAGATTACAGGCTGAGCCATTGATCAGGGCCCAGTTGGTCGCTTTTTACTGGGTCTCTGTTGGATGTCTAGAGCTTTGCAATTGTGGCAACTGCCAATAGTTCTGCTTGCTTTTTGTCTTGCTGGTGCTGATCCTAGAGTCTTTTCTTTTTCCTTAATGTCTCAGTTGCAAAGGAGTTTAGAAGTTTTCTGTAATTGGGAGTTTGGTATTCGTAGTCCTGAATCAAGCTTTTGGAGTTGGGTATTCTATTATTCTATATCCCATAGGATATAACCGTGTTTGCAAAGTGGTGAAATAAAGTAAAAATATGTCTCTACATATGCAACTTCTGACCATTTCCCTTCATGCCTGCAAAATGAATTTAATTGCCAAATGATATTAAAGCACAAAGCCCCATTTTTCGAAACCTCATTGTCTGCTAACTTGTATTGAGTTCAAATTTGATTACAATAATGTACTAACTTTTTGTTTAAACCATGTAATTCTAATTTGCTCCAATTTTTAAAAATCTGTCCAAATGGGGTGTCTGAGAGTACATATCGAGTATTAACCATTTTATTATTCATGTTCCTTGAAAACCCATAATTTTGCCTTTGAACACCTGCACCCTTCATTCCTCACAGGAAAATTCTGAAACAAAATAATACCCAGAATTTTGCCTTTGAACACCTGTGTGACGCATTCTTCAAAGGAGAATTCTAAAAAATAAATAAAACCATAAACAGCGATGCCAGGTATCCCTAGAACCCTGATGGCTTCTTCCAAGCTGAACATCCCCAGCCCTCCCTGAAGCTTCCCTCTGCTACAGAAGTTTCCCTCTGCCTTTGAAATGGCTGTTACAAACCCTTTTAGAGTGAACAGACCACGTAGATGTAAAATGATCTGTTCCTACTTATTTTTAATTATGAACAGACAAATTTGTTAAAAACCCTTTATATATAATAAATTACGGTCTTAGTTGTGAAGTGTGGACAATAAGATGAGAGTGATCAGGTCTTACGCTATGTGCCACAGAGTGTACCTAGTACTTCACCTGCCCTCCAGACGAAGTACCGGGCTTAGCAAGGTGACTTAATCAGGTGGGAATGACCAGTTCCCATGCCTCATTATGTCCCCCAAAGTGTTCAGTATTTAAAGCTTTACTGGTCTTGTAAGAGGAGTGCTAGTCAGGCATAGCCAAAAGAACAAGCAGTAGTGTTGTTTACACTGAGGACTGCCCCATTTGGGGGCGCACATAAGAGCTGGTCACACATTATATGCCTCTAAGAGACTTCCCAACAGTTTTATAGGGACAAGTAGTTGATCATAATCTCAGACAAGACCTAAACCTTTAGAAACAGACTCACCTCTAACTAACCAGGCTGCTAGAATTTGTAAACAGCAGTCTATTCAGTTGCTTAGTTGCCAGAGGAATATTGCAAAATTATTTCTCCAAGGTTAGTGTCAACTCGCGCTGGGTTAACAAAAGGCTAAGTAGCATCTAAGAGAGATTTTTATGTTTCTTTACAGGTAGATTAGAATGAACTCCTTCAAAATCCATGATGAACATAAGCTAAGGAAGGGAGAGGTTGGGTCCCCTGCCTGGGAAAGAATTCAAGATAACTGGTAACATTTCACATACAAAGCAGGCGCCTTTTGCATATCCTTGACAACAGAAAGACAGGAATTTTAACAGTGTTAACGGGTCAGGAGAAACAAGATGTAGGAAGCCAGACAGAGTAGGTTACGTTTGAAGATAGTGTATATGTAAGGTAGAATTGGCAAGCGGTCCCTACCTCTGGACAGCACTAGGGATTCTGGGTCAAAATGTGCTGCTTGCAGAGGGAACTCCTGTTGGCCATGACTCTGCCAGTCATCTCCCTGCCTCATATGTGTCTTGGTTTTCCCTCAGGGTGCTGAGAGCACTCAAGGGACCCCAGGACGCTGGGTGACCAACCCTTATGTGTGCCCCCAAATGGGGCAGCCCTCAGGAACACTGGGAGCTCCTTTCAGCTTTCAGGCAATCTGCCTCTAGGACCTTTTCCAACCCTCTGATCACCATTTCTGGGATCTGGTGTGGATTCAGGTCCGCTGAGCGTCTGATCAAGCCTGGGGCCTTCCAGAGCCTGCAGAGTCCTTTATGTCTAGAATGGAGAGCCCTATGAGGCCCTTACATATCATGGGAGTTGATCTCCAATACCTGCGCAAGTCACCTAGGGAGTCTGTCTGCACAGACCAAAGGGATGAGTGCCTCTTATCTTCGACTCAGACTGGAGTCTGGGTTCATAAAGATGGAATTCCCTATCCTCATGGGGGTTTTCGCCACCTACATAAATACTACACAAACAAAGGGAGACAGCAGCACTTAAGAAAACATAAAACGACATAAAGGAAACGTGTACCAATCAAGTCTTTAAAATATGACGTGTCCCATCAAATAGAGCATAACAAACCAGCTGACTTTCTTAGCAAATTCAAATACAAACAAAAGGATATCCTAACAGAAGCACTAACGGGTCAATTCAGCGTTCCTCTGGCGCCTACTAAGTGGCCTGGAAGAGCCCAAGTGAGAAAGCTTCCCCCACCACCTGCGTACGTCCAGGGTTGGCTTACCGAGTAAGCGTGTCTGCTTTACAAGATTGGGTAACCAGCAAGGCCTCTGTCTTACCTGTTCATCAAGGGCTGGTCCTGGTCGGCGGGACTCCTTTCCAGAGAGTCCCCAAAGCACAAAGTGGCTCTAGCAGCTGCGAGGGTGTCTGTATCATGAGATTCTGTCGACCAAGGTCCTGCGAAAGCTCGGCTGCTCCCCTTGATACCAATAAATCAAAGAGGCAGGGAACTGGTAGAAAAAAGTTTATTTCTGTGTTTGAATCCAGGAAGTAGAGCCAGACTCGTGGTCTTTCTAAAATGCTTCTGCTCACCCTCCAGACTTTTATAGTTCACTTTTATAGTCCATATTGTCAGTACTATACATTAGCCTCGTTACCAGCAGAGCATTGTACGGAACTTAAGTTGCAGCTGCATTTTACATTTAGATAGTGACATTGAGAAGTAAAGAAAGTTTACAAAGTCTAAGACATCATGCATTGCAAACGTTATGCAAATCACAAGACTTAGGATTACATTGATAATATATAGTTCAAAGAAAGGGAGTAAATAAGGATTTACATCTTTGGGCACAGTCTGCAGGGATGTCAAGGATCTCCTGAAGCTACTTACTGAGAATGCATAGAAGACAAGGGGTCTCTCAGGAATGTGCTCAGGAATGTGCAGGAATGCTTGAATCTCTACCATGCCCTTCTCTAGGAGCTGTGGCAGTATGGAGGGACATTAGTGGGTCTCTGTATCACTGCCTTAGCCTTCCAAGTAGCAGGAGCTACAGGTGCATGCTACCACACCCACCTAATTTTTCGATTTATTATAGAGTTGAGATCTCGCCAAGTTGCCCAGGCTGTTTTCCAACCTGTGCCGCTCAAGCAATCCCCTCTCCTCAGCTTCCCAAAGTGCTGGGATTACAGACTTGAGCCACTGTGCCCAGCCAGTAAAATATGGAATCATACTGTGTTCGCCTTCTTTTTTCAGTCTTATTTTAAACATTTTTACTGGTCAGTAAATATTATGTTCTCATCCCAGCTGTTAACTTACTGTCTCCTCCTTTGTTTAATGCCAACTATGTTCTGTGGTTTTTCACATACAGTAATATATGTATTTAGCAATGATATGCACTTACTGTGTTCCAGACATTGTTCTATGTACTTTGTATATATACATTACCTCATTTGCTCCTCAACAACTCTGTGAGGTAAATGCTATTATAATCCCCACTTTATGAATGAAGAAAACAGGGTATAGAAAGGTCAAATAATTTGCCCCAGGCATTTTTGGTTCCAGAATACAGTCCCTTAACTATTAAATCATGTTGCTTCTCAAACCTCAAGTGGGCCCTAAATGTCATACTGTAGTGATACTTTCAATTTCCTAGTTCATTTACTCTCCCCCTCTCTTAGATACTGTCATTCCACCTCAGAACCTCCTATCCTCGAACCCCAAAAAGTACCCACCTACCTGCATTCACACAAAGTTACTCTGCCTTATCACAAAGAGTAAAAGCCAACCCCTCCATTTTGTGCACTAGGTTTTATCCCCTCACCCCCATTCACAGACATCTTTTTGGGTGAATCTCCCATTTTGTCCCTCATTAGTTTTTCCTTTTCTACTGATTGTCTCCTATTTTAAAACATCTTTCGTATGATGCACACTTGGTGGACTGTTGACAGGTGTTGAGTCTAGGTGGAAAATATATGGGTGTTAATTGTATTCTTTGAATTTTTCTCTATGCATATAATTTTCCTAAGAAAAAGATTTTCTAATGCAGCTTCCCTCTTCTGCTGGCACCTCATTCCTTCCTAAACTTCTAAAATAAATAAATAAATAAGCCATCCTAAAACTTCTCAGAATTTTTGGTATTCACTCTCTGATTGCTCTCCTCCCTTTTTATCTTGGACCCCACTCCAGTCAGGCTTTTGCACCCCCTCCCCCATGAAACTTCTTAATGAGATAGTTACTGACAGTATCCACATTGCTAGGTGTAATGATTAAATTCTCAGTACAGTTTATTTGACATGTCAGAAACATATGATGCAGTTGATCACACGCTTCTTTGTGAAACACATCCTTAGTCCCTTGCTTAACATATTCATAATCTCTTGCTACCCAGAATATGGTCTGAGTAGTATCTTTACCACCTGAGAGCCTTTTGGAAGTGCTAAATTTTAGACACCACCCCAGATCCACTGAATCAGAGTCTACATTTTAACAAGATCCCTGTTAGATACCGAAGTCTTCCAGTACGGAGATCTCGGTGGGACCTCCAAACATGTTAGGTTAAAATATTTCCCAGCGGGACCTCCAGAATGTTAGGTCAGACCTGCTGGGGCGGGGTTGTGTAATCTAGCACCACGTGAAAGATGCAAAGAATTGCACAGAAGTTAGATTGGAAAATATAGTTATTTAGAAAGTAAATTATACAGGAGATTCGCTGCCTCAAGGTAGTAGAGGGGACCAAAGCTAGGAAGCTTGGCAACTGTAGCTCAAGGAGCCACATTGTCAGACCACAGCTTAGCAAAGCAATAGCGAATGGCTGCTCAAGGTTGAATGCTTTTAAACATTCCTCTTGATTAGGGCAGGTCATTAAGGCGGTTGGGTGGTGATCTGCTCCACGTCATCACAGAGGAGACAGGTAGGTACAGGTACTGATGACAGGTGATGGGCAGTAGGTAGATGGGTGGGCCAGTCACATAACTGCTGCCATTGTGATGGCATCTGTGTCATGAAGGGCTAATTAGGTTAACTTAGGTCTTATCAGTGGAGGCAAATACTGGAAATAGAAAAGCTAATTAGTATAAAACAAGCTGGGGAAGGGGTTGTAAAACAATTATCAATAGCTACCTCTGAGAAACCAGTTCTGTCCTTGGCTAGGGAAAAGTGAGGGAAAAGTGAACTGCTAGAAAAACATGACAACTAGGCAGTGTTAAAATGGCTGCTCTTTGACTATATTAACTTCATGTTATATCTTTTCAGTCCACAAATGATTTATATTTATATATATATATATATATTTCCAAGTTGGAGTCTCACTCTGATGCTCAGGCTGGAGTGCAGTGGCACGCTTATGGCCACCTCAGTGATGACCTGTTGGACTCAGGCCATCCTTCCACCTCAGCCATTCAAGTAGCCAGAACTACAGGCACACGCTACCATGCCCAGCTAATTTTTTTGATTTATTATAGAGATGAGGTCTCACCAAGTTGCCCAGGCTGTTCTCAAACCCGTGGCCTCAGGCAGTGCATTCACCTTGGCCTTCCAAAGTGCTGGAACTACAGACTTGAGCCACGGCACCTGGCCTATATTTATATTAAAGTGTGAGAAATAGTGCTTTAAAGCATATTCTCCTGATTGTCCTGCTCACTACTCCTCAGCTGCTGCTTTGGTGATCTCATACAGTTTCATGGTTTGAAAAAATCATTTAAATACCAAATCTGTGCCAGTCTCCCGCCAAAGTATTTCCTCTGCACTCCAGACTCTTATATTCAACTGCTCAACAATTTCCTCTGATTGTCTAGTGGGCACTTCAGTTTAATGTCTAAGCTCCTGATCTTTTTTGTCAAGCCTGTGGTTCCTACATTCTGTTGATCTCAGTAACTGGCAGCTCTGTTCTTTCTCACGTTTTATAACAATCCTTTACCTCCTCTCTTTTATTCTCACCAAATAACCAATCTTTCAATTCTTTCAGGCTCTACCTTTAAATTATATTCAGGATCTTACAACTTCTTATCACTTATTTTGCTGTTGCCCTGATTCAAACCACCATTATCTCTTGCCTGAAGCGCTGCCTGTCATTCTGCTTCCACCCTTGCCCATCCTCAGTTTATTCTCCACACAGCAGCCAACATGATCTTGTTAAAACTTCGGTTATGTTACTTCTCTGTTCATTCAGGGTCCACATTTCACTTAGAATAAAAACTGAAGTCCTTACAATAGGCCTTACTCAGTATGGTCACTACCACTGTCCCCACCCAACTCTGATTTTTCTGTTACCCCTCAATTCGTCTACTACTCTTTTCCCTCTAGCTCAGCAGTCCTCAACCTTTCTGGCATCAGGAACCAGTTTCATGGAAGACAATTTTTCCACTAACTGAGGATGAGGGGGTACGTGCACTAGCAGTCAAACCTCACTGCTAATGTTAATCTGTATTTGCAGCCACTCTCCAGCACTAGCTTCACCACCTTAGCTCTACCTCAGATTATTCAAGTATTTGATTCTAATAAGGAGCACCCAAGCCAGGTTCCTCACATTCACAATTCACAATAGGGTTCACGCTCCTAATGCCACCACTGATGTGACAGGAGGCAGAGCTCAGGCAGTAATGTGAGCAATAGGGAATGGCTATAAATCAGATGAAGCTTTGGTCCCACTCACCTCTGTGCAGTCCAGTTCCTTACAAGCCATGGGCCAGTACTGGTCTGTGGCCTCGTGTTTGGGGAACCTTGCCCTAGCTTACTCTGTTTCTGGCCACACTTTGCCTTCTTGCTTCTCAGAAGGTAGGAGGCACATGCCTGCTACAGGGCTTTGCCCATGCTAGTCCCTCTTCCTGGTCTGTTTTTATCCTATATCTGCATACTCTTTCCTTCATTTCTTTGGAGTCTTTACTCAAAATGTCCTTTGAAAAAAGGTCCTTTCTAGCCCAAAATTATAACCTCTTGCCACTCAGCATTCCCTGTCCCCTGCCCTACCTAGTTTTTCTTCCCCCTTAGAGTTATCAGTAGGTGCGTTGGTGGTATAGTGGTGAGCATAGCTGCCTTCCCTTAGAGTTATCATTATGTGTTATATTGTATATTTTATTTTCTGTCTTCTTCACTAACATATAAGTACCTTGAATATATAGGGATTTTCTTATCTCCAAGAACAAATTGCTGCTGAGCACTTAATGGACTTTCATTAAATGTGCTAAGTAAATGAAAGAAATAACCCATCAAGATGAACATTTTTGCCTGAGCCCAGGGAGTTGAGACCAGCCTGGGCAACTTGGTGAGCCCTCGTCTCTACAATAAATCAAAAAATTAACTGGGCGTAGTAGTGTATACCTGTAGTTCCAGCTTCTTGGAAAGTTTAGGTGGAAGGATCACCTGAGCCCAGCAGGTCAAGGCTGCAGTGGCTGTGAGAGTGCCACTGCACTCCAGTGGGTGGCAGAGTGAGACTCCAACTAAGAAAAAAAAAAAAACCAAACATTATTATCTTTATATTACAGATTAGGAATCCAGAGCTTCAAGAGATATATCATGTACCTAAGGTCATATGACCAGTAAGTAGCAGTAGCTGGAATTAAAACCCAAATCTGTGTGTTCAGAACTCATTACCTGCCCTCTGTGCCTCTCTGACCATGTTGCTTAAATTCTCTGGGCTCTGATTTTTCCCATCTGCATAATTAGAATTACTGCCTTTTTGCCTGCCTCACAAACATATGTTATATACATACGAAAAGAGTGGTAGTCATTCTGTGTTTCCTTACGGTTTTATAGTTTTTGCTTTTAGTTTTAGGTCTATGAATCCACTTCAAACTAATTTTTGTGTCTGGTCTGAAGTAAAGGTTGAGTTTTTGTTTTGGGGTTTCTTTTTTTGGTCCCATATGGATATTCAGTTGTTTTAGCAATATTGATTGGAAAAAACTATCCTTTCCATATTGAGTTACTTTGCTCTTAAAAATAAACAGATATCATGCTTCTGATCTTTTGTGTTTGGGCTTTTGTGAATGTTTGGAATGAACTTTTTTTTTTTTTGAGTCAGGCCTCACTCTTGCCCATGCATGATCACAGTTCACCACAGACTCGAACTTCTGGGCTCAGCCTCCTGAATAACTGGTACTATAGGTGCATACCACTTTGCTGCCTAATTTTTTCGTTTTTTGCAGAAATGAGGTCTCACTGTGTTGCCCCATCTGATCTTGAACTCCTGGGCTCAAGCAGTACATCCACCTTGGCTTCCCAAAGTGCTGGGATTATAGGTGTGAGCCACCACGCCTGGCCTGAAATAAACTTTAAAGAGAATAGGATGTTTTTTACTATTCCATTAGTACTGTGATCTTCCATGTTTATATACATTCCCACTTATTCTGCTCAGACCAGTATTCTTCTTAATAGCTATGATGATAGTATTTTCCAAAGGGGCCCTCTCTAATGTATTTCCCAGCTAGGAAAGAGAAAAGACTTGGGAATATCATTTTTACATATTAGAAGACTCACTGGGCACAGTAGCTCGCAACTGTCATCCTAGCTCTTTGGAGGGCCAAGGCGAGAGGATCGCTTGAGCCCAGGAGGTCCAGACCAGCCTAGGCAACATAGTGAGACCTCATTTCTACAAAAAAAAAAAAAAATAGCCAGGCATGGTGGCACATGCCTGCAATCCCAGCTTCTAAGGAGGCTGAGGCAGAAGGATCACTTTAGCCCAGAAGGTCAAGGCTGCAGTGAACTGTGATCATGCCACTGCACTCCAGCTTGGATGACAGAGTGAGAACCTGACTCAAAAAAAAAAAAATTCAATATTGTTAAGATGTTTATTCTTCTTAAATTGACCCCTTGACTGAGTGCAATCCTAGTCAAAATCTCAACAGGCTTTTGTTTATAGAGATTGACAAGCTAACCCTTTAGGGTATATGTATATGTATATGGAAGTGAAATGACTTGAAATTTATAGTCGACAATATTGAAAAAGAAGAACAAATACAAAGAACTTCTACTGTTAGATTTCAAAACTTAACTATAAAGCCACAGTAATCAAGATGTGTGGTATTGGCATAACAATAGATATAAATCAAAGAATAGGAATAGAAAGCTTAGAAATAAATACATATATCTGTAGTCATTTGAATTTTATTTTTACCAAGATGCCAAGGCAATTAACAGGGATAGTTCTTTCAATCGATGTTGCTAGAACAACTGGTTATCCATATAGTAAACCATTAACCCTTACCTGACACAAGACTTGAAATGGATCAAAAATGTAAAACTAAAATCTAAAAATATAAAATTTTGGGGCCGGACATGGTGGTTCACACCCATAATTCCAGCACTTTGGGAGGCTGAGGCAGGAGGATTGCCTGAGCCCAGAAGTTTGAGATCAGCTGGACAACATAGCGAGATTTTGTCTCTACAAAAAAAATAAAAGTAAAAAAATCAACTTGGATGTAGTCTCAGCTACTTGGGGGACTGAGGTGGGAAGATTGCCTGAACCCCTGAGGTCAAGGCTGCAGTGAGCTGTGATTGTGCCACTGTACTATAGCCTGGGCAACAGAGTGAAATACTGACTCAAAAAAATAGTAAAATAAAAATATTTCTACAAGAAATCAGGAGAAAATCTCTGTAGCCTAAAGATAGACAAGGATTACTTAGGACACAAAAAGCAAGGACCATGAAAGTAAAATAGTTAATAAATTTGTAAAATTCAAAACAATTGCTCTTTGAAAGACAATTAAGAAAATAAAAACACAAATCCTAGGAAGTCCTAGCCAAAGCAGTAAAGCAAGAGAATGAAATCAGGGGTATCTAAATAGGAAAAGAGGAAGTTAAGCGATCTCTCTTTGTGGAAGATATGTTTCTATACCTTGAAAACCCTATGAGAGGCCGAACGTGGTGGCTCATGCCTGTAATCTCAGCACTTTGGGAGGCCAAGGTGAGAGGATTGCCTGAGCCCACGGGTTTGAGACCAGCCTGGGCAACTTGACGAGACCTCATCTCTACAATAAATCAAAAAAATAGCAGAAAGTGGTGGTGCATGCCTGTAGTTCCAGCTACTTGGAAGGCAGAGGCAGAAGGATCACCTGAGCCCAGCAGGTCAAGGCTCGGTGGCCATGAGCATGCTACTGCACTCCAGCCTGGCAACAGAGTAAGATTTCAACTCAAAAATAGAAAGAAAAAAACCCCTACGGAATCTTTCAAAAGACTCCTTACACTGATTGGTAAAGTCTTGGGTTATAAAATCAACATGCAGAAAGACAGTTGCATTTCTAGACACCAGTAACAAGCAAGCAGAGAACCAAATAAAAAGCAAAATCCCATTAACAGTAGCCACACACACAAGAAAACCCTTTGTCAACCACCTAACCAGAGACGTGAAAGACTTTACAACAAGAACTACAAAATGCTGCTCAGAGAAATAAAGGATGACACAAGCAATGGAAAAACATTCCATGCTTATGGATTGTATAAATCAATATTGCCAAGATGTCCATCCTACCCAGGGCAATCTATAGATTTGATGCCATATCCAGCAAATTATCAACATCGTTTTTCTCAGACCTAGAAAAGATAATACTGAAATTGATAGGGAAACAAAAAAGATAACAAATAGCCAAAACAATCCTCAGCAAAAGGAACAGAGAAGGTGATATCACACTCTCAGACTTGAAACTTTATTACAAGGCTACAGTAACTTAAACAGCCTGGTATTGACACAGGAATAGGCAAATAGACCAATGGAACAGGACAGAGATTCCAGAAGCAAAATCACAGACTCTCAACCAACTCATCTTCAACAAAGCCACCAATAACAATCACTGTTGGGAAAAGAGAACATATTTAGCAAATCGTGCTGGGAAAACTGGCTGACCACATACAGAAGAATGAAACTGGACCCATACTTATCACCATATACAGAAATCAACCCTAAATGAATCAAAAAACTAAACATAAAACCTCAAACTATAAAAATCCTAGGGCCGAGCATAGTGGCTCCATGCCTATAATCCCAGCACTTTAGAAGGCCAAAGTGAGAGGATTGCCGAGCCTGTGGGTTCGAGACCAGCTTGGGCAGCTTGGCGAGACCTCATCTCTACAGTAAATCAAAAATTAGCAGGGCGTGGTAGTGTGTACCTGTAGTACTTCCAGCTACTTGAAAGGCTGAGGGGGAAGGATTACCTGAGCCCAGCAGGTCAAGGCTGCATTGGCCATGAACGTGCCACTGCACTCCAGCCTGTGCGACAGAGTGAGACTCCAACTAAAAAAAAAAAAAAGAAGAAAACATATGAAGAATAAGAAAGCATAGGAAACACCCTCTGTTTTTGTGACCAAGATCCCAAAAGCAAGTGCCATAAAAACTAAGATAGACAAGTAGGACGTAGGACCTCATTTAAAATTTAAAAAAAGGCTTTTGAACAGCAAAAGAAACTATCAAGAGACTAAAGAGAGAATCCACAAATTGAGAAAAAAAATTTGCAAATTATACACCTGAAAAAGACCTAATCAGGATTTATAAGGAACTCAAAGTGAAAGGAAAAAGAAAAGTGGCAGAGGACATGAACAGACACCTCAACAAAATGACATGACATGCAAGTAGCCAAGAGAGATATGAAAAAACTGCTCAGCCTCACTAATTATCAGAGAAATGCAAATCAAATCTACAGTGAGATACCACCTAACTCTGGAAAGGATGACTATTATTAATAAGTCAAAAAACAACAGATGCTGGTGTGGGTGGGGAGGAAAGGGAATGCTTCTACACTGGTGGTAGGAGTGCAAGCTAATTCAGCCTCTATGGAATGCAGTGTGGTGATTCCTAAAAGAACTAAAAATTGACCCTCCATATGATCCAGCAGTCCCTCTCCTAGAGATATACTTGAAGGAAAATAAATCGTTCTATGTAAAAGACATGTGCAAATGCATGTTTATTGCTGTTTAACGTATAGTAAAAACATGGAACCAACTCTTCTGCCAATTGAAAGTGAAATGGGTAAAGAAAATGTGGTACATATACATAATGCAATATTAACACAGCCATAAAGAACAAAATCATGGACTTCACAGCAAATTGTGTGGAGTTAGAGACTATAATACTGAGTAAGCTATCAGAAACAAAGAACTGAACACCACATGTTCTTACTCATAAAAGGCCCCTAAACATTAGTTACATTAGCACAAGGGAGGAATAAGTAATCGCTGGGCACTGCTAGGGGAGGGAGGGAGGAAAAGAGGGTAGCGGGCATGGTGACAACACAAAGGGTACCAAGTTTACTACCAGGGGGAGTGAGAGCCAGTTAAAAGTCTAAACTTAGCCGGGCATTGTAGCGCGCGCCTGTAGTTCCAGCTACTTGGAAAGCTGAGGCCGAAGGATCGCTGGTGCCCAGCAGGTCAAGGCTGCGGGAGCGGCCACTGCACTCCAGTCTGGGCGACAGAGTGAGACTTCAACTCAAAAAAAATAAAATAAAATAAATAAAAGTCTAAACTTCACCTGCATTCAGCCTACTTAGGCAGTTAATCCTCGCTTGTACCCTACATCTTTATAATAAAATAAAAATTTTAAAAAGTAAATAAAAAATAATATAAGTGGATGAAAAAGCAAGGACCATAAAAGCAAAGCACTTAATAAATTTATAAAATCAAACTATTGCTATTTGGAAGACAGCAAAGAAAATAAAAACACAAGCTACACACTTAGAGAAAATGCTTGTAAAACACATTATCTGATAAAAGACTTGCATCCAAAGTATATAAAGAACTCTTACTACTCAATAATACGATATATGACCCAGTGGAAAAAATTGGCAAAAGATTTGAACACTTTATTAAAGAAGACACATGAATGGCAAATAAGTATATGCAAAGACATTCAACATTTTTAGACATTAGGAAAAGGCAAATTAAAACTAAAGTAATAGCCAGGTGCCGTGGCCCACACTAACATCTCAGCTACTTTGCAAGTTGATGTGGTAGGATTGCTTGAGCCTAGAGTCCAGCCTGGGCAACATAGTGAGACCCCATCTCTATTAACTACAGGACAAGTACTCCACACCAACTAAAATACTTATAATCAGAACCAGCAATCCCAAATTTTGGCAAGAATGAAAAACACCTGAAGCTCTCATACATTGCTGTTAAGAATTTTCAGTGATATGACCATTTAGGGTAACAGTTTGGCAGTTTCTTTTTTGGGGGGGGTGTCTCACTCTGTTGCCCAGGCTGGAGTGCAGTGACACGCTCATGGCCACCGCAGCCTCTACCTGCTGGGCTCAGGCAATCCTTCTGCCTCAGCCTTTCAAGAAGCTGGAACCACAGGCATGTGCCACTACGCCTGGCTAATTTTTTGATTTATTGTAGAGACACGGTCTTGCCAAGTTGCCTAGGCTGGTCTCGAACTCCTGGACTCAGGCAGTCTTCACACCTCTGTCCCCAAAGTTCTGGGATTACAGGTGTGAACCACCGCAGCCACCTGGCAGTTTCTTTTAAACTTACCATATGAGCAGTAGTAATCCTACCTAATTACCCAAAAGAAGTGAAAACATGAATGGACAACAGAGACTTGTATATGAATGTTTACAGTATCTTATTCATAATTGCCACCAACCTGGAACAACCCAAAGGTAAAAAAACCTGTCAAGAGATTGATGCTCATTTGGTTAGTAGTGTGTTTTTTCTTTCCTAGTACTTTTGTAAACCTGTAACACTCTCTTTACTATCTTAAAAAGGTAAGAGGGAGGTCCAATCTAGTTCTAAACAATGGATAGATTTCTGTTATCATCTATAGCTTTGCTGTAGCATCTGTAGCAAAGCAAGATTGACTTATTCTTCTCTTCCCTAGCCCTAACCATTTATGTGTTGGTTGGGTTTTTTTTAGGGGGTGAGGAGTGTTGCTATCTTCCATTGTAACTGGTTGGTACTTAGGAAATGACGTTTTAGTGTCAGCCTATACATAATTATTTAGGTTAGTGATTATTCTGAAACATGATGTTATGTAGGGATTGGATTACATAAGTATACGGTTGTGTTTTTTCAGGTTGTAGCTATATGCACATTGGCCTGTAATAGATTTATGCTATTTAACTTTTACTCTGGTTGTTTCACTAGCTCAGCAGTTATAACTTGTTAATTATCTGGCATATTCTTCGTCAGAAAATTTCTGTCTTCAACCTTCCAGTCACATTTCTATCTACTTTATTCTTGTTATATTTCTTTGCATCAAATTTGTTGGAAGAATTGACACCATCTATCCATCAAGAACACCTTTATCTTCCTATCTTTTAACTTCAGTATACCTGCATGTTTTTATATGACTGAAACCCATTTGGTTGTGTTTTTGTTTGTTTTGTTTTTAAAGCTAAAAGGAGAAAGACCTGAAGACTAGAATCTTTGCTGTGCACTAGATCCCAGGTCTCTGATTGCAGGTCCTAGCTCCACTACCAACACCACCATCATCTTTTATTCCCCTTTCTCTCTACTGGAAACAAGGTCTCCCCATCTTGAAAAAGTTTTTGATTTGGGGCCCAATTATCTCCACCTGTTTTTGCCTTTCTGTGTCACAGCAGAACTTTTCAAGCAGATGAGACTTACAACTGACATCACATTTTCTTTGAATGGAAGAGTGGCAGTATGATGTAGAACAATGGGCCTAAAGTCATGAAAAGATAATTTTTAATTGTAGTAAATGCTGTCAAGGAAATAAACAGCGTGAGATGAGAGAGTAATTGGAGGACAAAGGGTTACTTTGAAGAAATAATTTTAAATGAAAGTTTTGTCTAAAAAATTAGTTTTAAAATCCAGATGTCTGGAAGAATGAGGAAATTTAAGTGAAGATGAGGAGTGAATAATCTCAATTATTTGGAAATCTTTCCTTTTTAACAGTGTTTAACTACATAATTTTGATTATATCATTTGGACTTTAAATTCTCATTTTAAGGCAAAACTTCCTATTGGTCACTGTCAGATTTCAGAAGTGTCATATAGCTATTCTCTCCAGTACTATTTGAAGAAAAATAACCTTGACTAGGACATTATATGCATCTCATTGTATTTGATTCAACAGACATGTATTGAATACTTACCACACATGCCAGACACTGTGCTAGGAACTGAGGATAAACAGAAATAAACTAGACATAGCCCTTTCCTTCAATGAACGCAACTAAAGCCATTTTTAAGGGTAACATAGATGATTTAAATTTATCATTGATGTTAAAATGTTCCACTGTGGCCATCATAGAAGAAGTCTGCTCCTTACTGGTTGTAACAAGGTATTTTTAGAATATATGACATTTCTTTAAAAACAGTTTTAATTTATCAAGCAAACTTTCATATTCTAGTAGAGTTTACATTCTAAATAGAAAGCAAACATAGGCATATAAAAAACCATGAGCTGTTACGATAGTTACTACATAAGTTGAACAATGAAAGATCACTTTCAGTTGGATTAGTCATGGGAAAGCTTCACTCAGGATTTAGAATTTATGTTCAGTCAAAGGATGACTATGAATGGGGTAAATAGAATGAAAGCTAATTTGGGGGGATGAGTGCAGGAGAGGAGCATTGAACACAGAAGTGAGATTAAATCTCAAGGTTTATTTAAAAGACATGGATAAATAGAATTGACTGGAGTGAAAGGTTTGTATTGGTTACTAGTAAAAGATAAAGCAGTCTTTTATTACTAAAACAAGATTTTGGCTGTACCATACGAGTAATATGTTCCTATAACCTTAAATTCATTTACAGTCTATTTTAATATTATATAAAGAATTTTCACAATGTATAGTTTTCAATTGTATCATGATTCTAAATAAGTCTCTATACCCCTAAATATGTTCTGTAGATTTTGAGGCCAGAGTCCTTTAGCCCTACTCAGGTTAAAATGATGTTTTGTTTTTCAGTTACTTACACGCCAAGTCAATCATCCACAGAGACCTCAAGAGTAATAGTATCCTTCCTGAAATTTGTCTGCGAAGTTTGAAAACATCCTGACTTTTTCTCCTGCATTTTGACTTCACATTATGTAAAAACAGTTTTCATGCTAAGTTCAATATACTGTAAAGAGAATTAATGGAGTTTGCATGCAGATATAGGAGAGCAGGATACTATAGCCTGCTTTTGGTTTCGTAATGACTGAGTATTACAAGAAAATCTAACAAAAGTCTTTGCAATAGAAGAGCTTTTTTGATTGCTTACTTATGTTCTATTGACACTATAAAATTGGTAGTTTTGTAGCTATCATGATGCTAGTCTCTTTCAACTCTCTGACCCTGCTCAGTGGTAGTTGAGATAACTGAAGGCTCTGATACGTAACAGTGAGGTGAGAAAAACATAATTTTTCTTGTTTATCCCTAAGCCCAGACTACGATCCCATCTGCCGGCATCTTTATTCCAATGAAGAGCCTTTACAGCTTGCCCAGCAATGCCTCGAGGATACCTGGGCCCACATTGTAAAATCTGGTGGGAAAGCTTCAGGTTCTCCCATAACCTTAAGAAAGCATCTCACCTCATCCTAGCATGTTTCAGGATTGAAAAATCTTAAAAGCAGGATACATAGGCTAAATAGAGCTAATTATGTTTACAACGTGTTTATTGCCTTTTAAAAGGAAATATGAAGTACTATGCTTTTCAAGATATCATATTACATAATTATATAGTTACCTAAAATCTCCATAATGCTTGCTCTGATAGGAAAACAAGATTTATTATTTTCCTTTACTTACTACACCTCAGATATATTTCTTCATGAAGACCTCACAGTAAAAATAGGTGATTTTGGTCTAGCCACAGTGAAATCTCGATGGAGTGGGTCCCATCAGTTTGAACAGTTGTCTGGATCCATTTTGTGGATGGTAAGAATTGAGGCTATTTTTCCATTGATTAAATTTTTGGACCCTAAGATGCTGCTGAGCTGCTAGAAAATCATTGAAGGTTTCAACTGTAGTATTCTCATAGTTCCCGGTACTCACAAAAATCAGTGTTTTTATTTTTTTATGTAAATAGATCTTAACTCTTTAAAAAATTTTTAAGAATATTATTAAACCAGTTTCAGTACCTTTCAAACAAAAACATATTTTTAAACTGTTTAGAATTTTATTCAGAATTGTGAGTTTAAAAGACTTTGTGTTCAAAATATTCTGTGTACCTTTTTTAAAAAACAGATATGAGCCAGGTGTGGTGACTCATACCTGTAATCCCAGCACTTTGGGAGGCAGAGGCGAGAGGATTGCCTGAGTCCAGGAGTTTGAAACCAGCCTGGGCAACGTGGCAAGACTTTGTCTCTGCAATAAATAAAAAAACTTAGCGAGACTCAGTAGCATGCGCCTGTGGTTCCAGCTACTGGGAAGGCTGAGGCAGAAGGATCACCTGAGCCCAGGAGGTTGAGGCTGTGGTGGTTGTGAGGGTGCCACTGTACTCCAGCCTGGGCGACATAGCAAGACTCCAACTCAAAAAAACAAAAACAAAAACAGGTATGCCATTTAAGGCAGGTGTGATCAGCAGCCATTATTATATGGCTTTGCTAAGAGAACTGCTCCTTTTAAGAGACACTGCTTCACAATCTTACTGAAGCCTAAATTGGAAAGTTACTTCCTTCAGACTAGAAAGAACCTTCTAATTATGGGACGGCTGGAAAAGGAAAGACCAAAAAATGAGAGGTAGATTAGCAGTCAGCCTTGTAGGGCCTTGCATAGCCCTTTCTTTCTCTTTCTGTATTCTTGTGTTTGCTTTGTGAAAAAGAAGAAAGAGAAGTTCTAAAAGGAAGTAAAACCTGTATGTAATCGCAGCAGGCTGCGAAGAGGTCAGTCATAGGAATCATTCCGTAAGCCAGTGGTTCTTTCTGTCATCCTGTCTGAAGTGCAGTGGCACCATCGTGGCTCATTGCAGCAGCCTCAACCCCCAGAGCTCAGGTGATCCTTCCACCTCAGCCTCCCAAGTATCTGGGACTACAGGCACCATGCCCAGCTAATTTCTTTTATTTTTTTTTTGGAGATGAGGTCTTGTTATGTTGCCAAGACTGATCTCGAATGTCTGGGCTCAAATGATCCTCTCACCTTGGCCTCCCAAAGTGCTGGGATTACAGGTGTGAGCCACTGTAACTGGCCAACCAGTGATTTTTAAAAGAATTCTTTATACCCTTTTAGAGGGTTCACAAGATCTTCCCTTTGTGAGAACATATATTCTTCATATTTTTCTTTAACAAAACAACAGACTGAATGCAAAAACAAATATGAGACTCCATCTGACTGCTATTAGGGCAGACATTGAAGAGAACTGTGGGCCAGGCATGGTGGCTTGTGCCTGTAGTCCCAGCTTTTTGGGAGACCAAGGTGGGAGGATTGCTTGATACCAGGAGTTTGAGACCAGCCTGGGCAACATAGTGAGACCCTGCCTCTTAAAAAAAGAGGAAGAGAATTATGTGCTATTGTTCTTACTAAACTTTGTTTTTGAAAATATTTTTTGTTAAAAATGGATAATCTGTGTTTAATCTCCTGGCTGTTGTTTTAGTATTTAAATGAATCAATAAATATCTTAATGTCTTAGTTAAGTTTTAATATGATATGCATCCACAGATAAAATCCACATAGACAAAAGCTCTTTACGGTCCTTAATAAATTTTAAGACTGAAAAAGAGTCCTGAGACCAAAAAGTTTGAAAACCACAGCTCTAAGCCAAATACAGGGTATCTTGAAAATCTTAGTGCAATTTTAGGTTTAAACAACTTGAATCTGCACTAAGGCTTTTGAGACACCTAATGAAAACAGAAAAGTTGCAAGGAATTGTGAAGCCACATTTTCTTGAATTTTCTGAACTGTATATTGAAATTTCGAAGAAGAACTGTACAAGGCAGGATTCTGAGTTCATCAGGATAAGTCTAGGGTTAAATTGAGCTGTGATTTCTTGTAACAATAAGTGGAATTAGGGCAAGAGGCAAGGTGGAATAGGGGACATTGGACTTAGAGTTAGGAGACATGTATTCTAGTACTCTGGCCATTAGCTCGTTTCTTAACCTCTAAGTCTCTTCATCTGAGATATTGGGTTGGACTAGTAGATTTCTGATACTCTTTCTATTTTTAAGATTCAGTAATTGGAGTTAGCTAGATTTTTTCATTCTTTAATATATGTTTCACTGTTTTAATTAATAGTTATAAATGGTAGGCAAATTAATAACTATAATCTGGATCTCAGACAACTTTAATGCACACACCTTGTAACAAAGATGACAGTGTGTTGTAAAAGATGGAGGAAAACAGATTTTAAGTGCTGAAATTACAAAACCTAAAATTTTAAAGAAACAGTTGTCACATGTTTTAAAGGTGTGTTTATTTTAACTACTGTGGGAGAGATAGGCTCAATCACGTCTCCAGGTTTCTCCTTACTTTAAAAAAAAAAACAAAAACCTTAGTTTATGTAGTTTGTAGATTATTATGCTTGAAGTTTTATATTTTCTTCCAATTGCTTTTTTTTTTACTGATCCCTGCTTAGATGGGCTAATCCTTTATTCCACCGTGCTGAGTTTTAAGACTAGAGAATAGCTAGTAGTACCCTTTATTATTAAATAAATCTTGAGTTGAGGCAGCCTTCAGAAACAACTATGGAACATCCATTGATTAGGAGAGAACAGTTTGATCAACACTAAGGTTATGTGGTCCTCTGAATTATTTACAGTGGTCTTCTCAACTTTGTTTTATTTATATCTTAGAGGAGAAAGAAACCTTTGTAAATTTTCTTACAAAATGAATCACTAAATTGAGGTTTAGTCATGCATTTCTTATAAATAGGTGACATGCAACTTTTCACTAAGCTATCTACCAACAACAGTGAAATAAAGCTAAATTCTAAAAAGACCATTCTTCATCTGATTTGTACTCTGTCCCTCACAAAAATTGGTTCAGGCTTTGAAAATTTTGTCTGTTATCACAACCAGCCTCTCAGTATTCTGACTTATTCATTACATTACAGTTGTATATGATCTATTTTGAACTGTGTTACTAAAAGCAAGTATCAACAAAATATATGACAAAAGCAAGTGACTACAACTTCATCCTCTACACCATCTTCTCACTATCTTCAGGATCTCCCACAGAACCAGTGATTCTCAACTTTGGTTGGACATTAGAATCGTCTGGGGAGCTTTAAAGCTGAATCATGTTTGAGTCCCACCCTGAGACTCTAAAGTGACATTATTGGGTATTGAGAGGTTTAAGGCTCCACGGGTGATTGTGATATGCAGCTGTTGCTTAGTGCCATTATTGCCTGTCCTTGTGAGATACCTACCTTACCCAGACCAATAACCAAGAATCTTTTTCCAGGTCTTGCATCCATTTTTTCAGAGTTAGTACTGCTTTTTGCTGTCACATTAATATTTTCACAAAATCTTCATTATTGTGGTTTCTTCATTTCCTTCCAAATGAAATAATACAGAAGACGTAAGGTGAAGAAGTCTTTTAAGCTAATATGTAACCAACTGTTTATTGTATTTCATGTAAATAAGAAATCTAAATATGCAATACAGTGACTGTGAAATGTATAAAAATGTAGCACATATGATTCAATGTGTGTATTGCCCAAGAAGCAGCAGCCAAAAGATTCTTTGTACTGTCTTTTACTAAATCTACTTGGTGTCTGTTGCTTTTGGTAATAAAGCATTCATGGCATGTTTATACCATATGCTTATTCCATGGCTTAGAAGGGATTTTGAGTTTATCAGTCTTGAAATTCTATCATTATTTTCTAAGGTGCCCTGAGATGAGGAAACTTATTTGTACCAATAAGAAAAGTTAAATTCTAAAACAATTATTATGGTACTTGTGCTGCTCCCAAGCATCCTATAACCACAGGTCTAGTATTTCTTTGCTGATTGGAATAGGAAGTGGGAACTGATTCTAATAGGGTAAGTCATGGGAAGAAGTCAAGTGACAACAATGGTATTTTGTACAGAAAGAGGGTGATCAATAAGATTGTAAAATTGTAGTAATACAATATGAAATTTCAGTAACTGTCTCTTTCAGAGTTTATGAGCAAAGTTCTTTTTCCTTCATCTTTCTTTTTTTTCTGTTTTGAGTTGGAGTCTCACTCCGTCGCCCAGGCTGGAGTGCAGTGACCATCCCAGCATCGACCCTGCTGGGCTCCTGCGATCCTTCCGCCTCAGCCTTCCAAGTAGCCAGAACTATAAGCATGCGCTACCGTGCCCAACTAATTTTTGATTTATTGCCAAGTTGCCTGGGCTGGTTGCGAACCCATGGGCTCAGGCAGTCCACTTGCCTCAGCCTCCCAAAGTGCTGAGATTATAGGCTGAGCCACCAAGGCCAGCCTCCTTCATCTTTCTTAATCAGTTTTTATTTCTTTGACCATTAGTAAGAATTGGTTACATATTACACAGGTGTTTTAATAGTAAAAGCATTACTCTAGGGATTATAATAGTTTGTTTTTCAGTCTTTAAAGTGAAGAATAAAGTAGAATATTTTTATTTCTGTGTTCTAACAGGCACCAGAAGTAATCAGAATGCAAGATAAAAACCCATACAGCTTTCAGTCAGATGTATACGCATTTGGAATTGTTCTGTATGAATTGATGACTGGACAGTTACCGTATTCAAATATCAACAACAGGGACCAGGTAAATATTTACCATCTCTTGGGGTTTATTTCACCATTTGTATAAAGGCTTCAATTAGTTGTTGAAAAGAAGCATTAAGTCCTGGGTAAGCATGAAGGATAAATTTCTTTACCAGTTTTTTTAAATCTCTTGTATTCTTTTGGCAGTAATAGCAGCATGCAAGACCTTTTCTTAAAATAGCAATCTTAAAGCCTGATTTTTCTAACTAGAAACTAAAAATACGACAATAGATAGACCTCATATTTCTTGATTGTAGCACATTTAGAAAAATGAGCTCTGCTACTGTAGCATCTGAGCTTTACACCTTTTACACAGATACCTTTTGATCACAAATTGTGCTATCTACGAACTTCTTTACATCAAATTCTTTTTAAATTATTAAGGTTTCTTCTTTTTAAAATTTTTAAAACCAGGTAAATGGAATATTATATCATACTTTGATTTTTCTATAATGAGAATTCTAGTAGGAGGGTAATTTTTAACTTTTTTCCTTCCTAAGTTCCTACTCTCTGTTTCTTACCTTCTAAGAGGTACCAACATAGCCTTATGGAGCTCTTAGCCTTTTCTATCTCAGACACATTAAACCCACTTAGGCTTTTAAAATTGGCCAAGAAATGAATTGTCTTTGCTGAAATTACTTTGGATGCCTCAGCATTTTTAAAAGTTTGTGAATAGAGAAAGAGTGAGATTACAGCAATTATGCTATTAATGTATTAGAAAATAACAGTTGACCACATAAACAGTGATGAAGGAGTATGTAGATGGGAAATGTGTTTAAAAGCAAAGGAGCTGCTGGAGCAGACGCTGAGTAAGATCCACGGTGATGTGGATACATACCAAAGTTGAAAATTACCAATCCAAAGAATTTTTTTTTAGAGTATGAGCTTTTTATGTATTTCATGATACTTTTCAACCTAATGAGGTGATAGTTTCTGTGTATAAATATGTTGCTTTATTTAAAGAATGTGTTTGTTTTGGTCAGCAGCCTAACTCAGTCTTTTTGGTGTCAGCGCTGAGTAGTTTTTTCACTTTAACTGTTATATTTAGAGAAGTAATCTAAGTTGTCATTTTCTTTGTGTATACTTATTGAATCACCATATGATCCTTACCCTACAGTGATCCTGAGTATGTGTTTTGAGGAGTTTTAAAAATGGCTATATTTCTGCCCAGTTCATTTTATGATGATTTTTAGTTGCTGGACTTTCTAACTACTTCATAGCTTTAGAATGTGGAGTCTTGGCTTTGAATGTTAAACAACATATGACTTTCTGATCTGATGTTTTAAGCCTGCATGAAACTTAGATTCAAAGTGGACTGAAATAGTAACTGAAGAACATAATTGAAACATTGTACTCACTGTACTTGTGACTTATCTAAATCACAGAATGATTGATTTGATGATGGCAGTCTGGGTAGCAAGATTGTCTCGAATTTGCAAACTTCATGTGCTCTGCCGTTTACAGTCTTACTAACTCGATCATATAGCGTAACACCCTGTGCCACGTTCACTTTTCCTGTATGTATTGTTTTTCTGGAGAAATTACTAGGGATTTTTAGTTTAGTTTTAGTTGATTTATCATAGAGACTACAAATTAATAAAAATTATGAACCTAAGATCTGAATGAAATTCATTTGTCAGTGAATACATTTATTTTAATACAATAATAAAATTATAATATGAAAACAAGTATTATTATCTCCAAAATATGAATAAAAGCATCCCAAAGTTCTGCACTCATCCACTTCTTGGCATTTTAGGTGCTTTGTCCTCCATGGGAGTATAATAAATGATGTGGCAAGGGCTTACTCTCCATGAGAGGAGTGAGTGACCAACAGAAGGGTAAGGACTTTACTAGTTAATTCTTTCTAATAGTATAGTTAGAATCTTCTGGAATTTACCAGTCTGAAACCAAGTTAAGTATTTGATGGAGAAGAAGGAAGTAAAAGAATGATATCCTCTTCCCACTATCCCTGTTCTGCTTCATTACCCTCTAGTCTGCTTTCTTCAAATGGTACTTTCCCTAAAATTCCACATTTTGAAGGAATGACTCTGTCATCCTCAATTAAGTAACCTCAGGTGTTTGTTTCATCCATCCCTTTGATTTGATTTTTCTTTTGCTTTCTCTTTTACTTTGACCTCCATGGCACTCAGATTTGACTTCTGTTTATAAATCCAAGGATATTTTTTACTATGCAGCATAGGTACCATTCACCTATACTCTTACCCCCATAGTCTGAGGTGATAGGTTTTGCCTGTAAATTAAGAGCAGGCCTCTGATAAAGCAGTGTGATGTAATGGCAGACCTTGGGCTCAAGATCTGCATGACCTGGTCTCCCTAATTCTCTAGGTACCTTTTTTTCTTTTCTCAATTATAAAAATAAGATAATTAAACTAAGGACGTTCTTTCAGTTCTAAAAATCAAGTTTTTTCTAAACTAGGTCTCTTAGCTCTATGCAAGTAGTATGCCTTTTTACCTCTACTTACTCTAGTGAGGAAAGTCTGAGAAATCACATTTCCCCCCCTCTTTATCATTACAGTATTTTCCTCTCTAACCATCCTGCTCTTTCTCCTTCAGTGCAGCTTCTCTTCTAAGTTGGAATTAATAAGGTGCTCATTTAAGCTAGGCATATTGATTATACCTCATGGCTTTTCTTAGAACAGAAGTGCTGTGTTTTCCTGGAATAGAATAGATAATGTATACCTGTTACTTTAAGTGTATTCCAGTTTTTATTGCTACACAACAAACCATTCAGAATGTAGTAGCTTAAAATAATGAATCTGCAGTTTGGGCTGCTCTCATTGAGAGCATTCCTTCATTGAGGAAGGTTTATATGTGTTGCACATGGTATTAATGAAAGTAACTTGAATGGGTGTTAGAAGGATCTACTCCAAAGAGCTGGTTCACATACCTGTCAGGTGGTGCTAGCTATCAGCTAGAAACTCAGTCAAGGGTCAAGGGTCAGAGATCTCAGTCCTCTTTTTTTTTTTTTTGAGTCGGAGTCTCACTCTGTCACCCAGGCTGGAGTGCAGTGGCATACTCGCAGCCACCACAGCCTTAACCTGCTGGGCTCAAGCGATCCTTCTGCTTCAGCCTTCCAGGTAGCTGGAACTACAGGCATACAACACCATGCCCAGCTAACTTTTTAAAATTTATTGTAGAGATAAGGTCTCACCAAGTTGCCCAGGTTGGTCTCAAACCTGTGGGCTCAGGCAGTCCTCTCACCTCGGCCTCCCGAAGTGCTGGAATTATAGGCATAAGCCACCACGCCCAACCTGAGGAACCTCAGTTCTTTACTTGAGACTTGCCATGAGGACCTCTTCGCAGGCTGCTTGCTTGGTTTTCTCACAGCACAGTGGTTGGGTTCTAAGCACAAGATCTGAAGAAACAGGAAATAAAGACCAGTGTCTTAGCAATAGGTAAATTATTTTAATAGAAAATATTTTCAATGTCCATTATATGCACAGCACTGTGGAACATAGAGGGATGAATAAAGCAAAACACAGGCTCTGGGTTGGAGATGATACTGAAAATGAGTAGACATGTGTTCCAGTAATATCAAGGAGTAAATGAAGGGTTGGAGATGGCTAGAGTGTGGATTGAAAATAAGACCAGTGCTAGAATGTCAAGCCAGGGTATTGATTTTGTAGTGTATGTGCCAAGTGAATCTTCTGCCCATGGATTACATGCAGGAAAGACATTCCCTTATCCCTTCTTGCTGTTTTTTCATCAATCAGCCCCTGCACCCCACCCTAGCACATGTTGATTGAAAGGCACCTGCTTTGTGTTCTGCACTAATTAAATTCTGTGGGGCTTATAAAGATATAAGAGTTGTCTTCACTTTTTTTCTCACATTCCTCCTGAAATAACTTTGAAAAACTGTATATTTCCTTGTACATTTTAAAGTTAACATCTAAAAATTTTTATCTGAAGTTTAAATAATAGCAAAGAATGTAATTTCCAGTATATTCTGTTAACATATAAGGTTGCTATATTCTTCTTTTTTAAATGTATCCAGTAAGATCTAAAAACCATACTAGATTTGGCAACTATTAAAAATACAAAAGCTCTTCATTAACTTTTAGAAGTTCTTTTTGAGTTGGGGTCTCACTCTGTCGCCCAAACTGGAGCGGCCACTGCAACCTCAACCTGCTGGGCTCCGGTGATCCTTCCGCCTCAGCCTTCCACGTAGCTGGAACTACAGGCGCATGCTACCACACCCGGCTAATTTTTTGATTTTTTTATTGTAGAGGTGAGGTCTCGCCAACTTGCCCAGGCGGGTCTCGAACCCGCGGGCTCAGGCAATCCACTCACCTCGGCCTCCCAAAGCGCGGGATTACAGGCTAAGCCACCGAGCCCAGCTCATAGTTCTCTTTTTGTATTCTTTTTCCCCCTCAAAGAATTTTATCCTAATGTAACATTTTTATGCATTAAAGCCTTTTCTTGATTACCCAACTCATATCCCTGCAATAAAAAATATGTATATGTTTAAATTAGAATGTTAATAAATTTTCTGTGACTTTGTGCTCTGAATGTTAATCTTTAAAATTCCACATTATGTTGTTATAATTTTTAATATATAATGATGAAAATTTTTGGTATCTAGAAGCATAGAAGGTAACATTTTATTGGAAATGTGTATTTTAAAGAATGACGTGGGACTTTCCTTTTCCTTTAGTTAATTTTTATGTCTGTGTATAAATATAACTTTTTTGCCATAGTACGCTGGGGTATGGTATCGACCTTTTCCTTGTTTTATTTTCAAAGAGGTAAGTTCTGAAACATTTTATTCAAATTATAAGAAGATGAAAGAGGCAGGAGTTTTGTTAGAGTTTTATATATATATATGCAATTTAGTGGTCCCCAAGACCAGCTTGAAGTTTGGTAACTTACTAAAAGGACTCACTGAAAATTCACTGAAAGCTGTTCAAGACTCACCAATAGCTATTAGACTACAGTTACAGTTTGTTACAATGAAAAAATACAGATTGTAGCAGACAGCTCTTGCTGTTGTCCTGCCCATTGTGCCCTTTACAATGTATCTTCTTAATAAATCTTTCTTTCTTAAAAAAAAAAAAAAAAGAAAGAAAGAAAAGAAAAAAGAAAGAATACAGATTAAAATTAGCCAAAGGAAGAGACTCAAGGGCCAGAATCCAGGAGAGTTCCTATGTGGAACTCCCAGCTACTCTACCCAATGGACTTGTGGACAGAACTTCTGGTAGCAATGTATGACAATACGCATGGAGTATTGCCAACCAGGGAAGCTCACCAGAGCCTGAGAGTCTAGAGTTTTTAATCGAGGTTCAGTCATGTAGACCTGGTTGATCCTGAGTGACTGACTGTAAGTTTCCAGCTCCTCCAGAGGTCAAGCAGATGCCATATGACCCCAAAGTCTCTTTTGTCAGCATAGACTGTCTAGCATGGGCCCCCAGATCAACAGACATTCTGATAAAGCAGGATGCATGAAGGGCTCAGTGATTACCTTCTAGGAACCAAGGGTAAAGCCCAGCCCTCTCTTTGGGCAAGGTTAATCCTTTACCTCAAACTGTGGCACTTAATTATTTGAATTCATAATGTACCAAAAATTACATGGTAACTTGTCATTTAAAAATTTTTAATGGTCAGCTGACATTTCAATTAATTTTGTTGAAATCAAAGAATTAAACCAACTGACTTGCAAAGGGATTCATTACCCATTCATTAGAGCTCAGTTAGACACCAGTATTTGGAAATGTCCCTTTGATGCCCCAGTGGTTTTTACCCCTGGGATGATGTGTACCATAGATTCCATATGAGAATAGATATACTTTTTGCAAAGTAGGAGAAGGTCAGTTGTAACAGGGGAGATGGGAAAAGAGGGTAAGCATTACACGTTCACTTGAGTGGTTCTCTGGAAAATCCATTTTTTGAAAAGGGATATCAGTAAGTTGATGATATAGAAATTGGTTCCCTTAAAACTACCATGTCTGTATACCTCTAGTAATGTCTTTAACCCCAGGGATACTGTACCCTATTAGCAAAAATTTACCATTCGCCTTAATGAGTAGTTAACTGAAACATTGATTTTGTCCAGGTTATGTTAACTACTGGAGGCAGAAGTGGTATAGATTAATAAAAAGAAGAATTTTTAAAAACATATAAATGAGTCACAATCCCTGCCCTACAAGTACCTGTTGAGGAACTTTTGGATATGTAAGCCATCAGAGCACCTGACTAGCTCAGTCGGTAGAGCATGAGACTCTTATATATATAAGATATGTATACAAAAGATTAATAACTATACAAGGCAGTAAATGATCATCACAGCTGGTGGTGAGAAGGAGGACATTATCACTGTAGATGTGAAAGAAAAGATATGATCATCTCGGTTAGCTTTCAGTTAGGCCTTGATTCCTCTGGATTTCAGATAGCAAGAGAAGAGAGAGAGGGAAGGCATTACAGGAAGAATAGGAGCAGAGGCAGTACTAAAGTGGTTAAAAGCAGATTTATATTGAGATGGTCTTCTCTACAAATCCTGTTATTTGGCTGTATTATCTTGGGCAAGTTACTTAATTCATTTGAGCTTTGGATTCCTCATCTGTAAAATGGGGTCAGTACTGACCTCATAATTATTTTGAGTATCAAAATCAAATAATCTTATAATTATTTTAAGTAACATCTATAATCCAAGTATCCCAAAGTTTTTCAGCCTTTCAGGGCTTCCTTTTCCATTGATAGCCATGTATAAGTGTCTGAATTGCTGTCCCATATGACTACAGGCAGTCCAGACCCTTTCTCTCAACCTCAAAGACCCCCTGGAAGTACTTTACATTATCCTGGTTGTTGCTTGTCACCTGTTGCTCCTAGGAATTATTCTAGGTTGCTCCCAGAATTCTGAGACCGCTGCCCTCCATTAAAATGATGATGTTATGATGGCATGGCTTCAGAAGGGGGCAGCATAGAGGAGAACTGTATTCCCCTCAGTATCTCTTCCCAGGCTTCCTCCTCCTAACCTGTACCATAGTGACCACACTGCAATCAAAGCTTTACTAATAGCTCATAGTTAAACAAGGGTCATTACAGCACCAAACAGGAAACAACATAAGATATCAAATTTGACCATTCCTAAAATGCATCAGCTCTGCTCTGTACCAGAGAACTCCCACTGGCTTTTCCACCTTAACCTCCAGTCTGCCCCTTTTGGACCTATTCCTCTCTAAGATCAAAACCTCCTCTCAGGCCAAGTGCAGGATTACTCAAGCCTGTAATCCCAGCGCTTTGGGAGGCCAAGGCGAGAGGATTGCCTGAGTTTAGGGATTTGAGACCAGCCTGGGCAACTTGGCGAGACCTTATCTCTACAATAAATCAAAAAATTAATCAGGCATGGTAGCACATGCCTGTAGTTTCAGCTACTTGGAAGGCTGAGACAGAAGGCTCAGCTGAGCCCAGCAGGTCGAGGCTGCAGTGGCCGGGAGCATGCCACACTGCACTCCAGCCTGGGCGACAAAGTGAGACTCCAACTCAAAACAAAACAAAAACAAAAACCTCCTCTGTCAGGCCCTCTCCCCCGAATCCCAATACTCTTTTTTTTTTTTTTTAAGTTAGAGTCTCACTCTGTCACCCAGACTGGAGTGCAGTGGCCGCTCCCAGCCACTCCAGCCTCAGCCTTCCAAGTAGCTGGAACTACAGGTGCACGCTACCACGCCTGGCTGATTTTTTTATTTATTGTAGAGATGAGGTCTCACCAAGTTGCCCAGGCGGGTCTCGAACCTGCGGACTCAGGCAATCCACTCACCTCAGCCTCCCAAGGCATGGGATTACAGGCTGAGCCACCGAGCTTGGCTTCAATACTCTTAATACCTGTTCCTGCCTACCTTCAAAAGAGCCAAAATACAAATCTCTGAGCCCAGGGAAGAAAAACCTTTTTACTTTATTAAACAGAAGATGTTAGCTTCTAATGACTTCACCCTCTCTCCTCTGAGGGAGGCTGTGGTTTGTATAACCAGATGCTCCATTACCACAACAAAAGGGCTTAAAAGGCAGATGCCAAAACCACTGCTAGGAAGATGACTTTTTTGGCTTTTACTACACATATATAAAGGACTTACCACAATGTCCAACAACAAAAAGTGCTCAATAAATTATTTTTTTAAGTAAAAAAGCACTATCAAATCTGTTTTAAAATGGTTATCCTGTGAATGGGAAAATGGACAGGATCACGAGAGACCAGAAGTTCAGGGAGCAATTAGGAGACCTTTGCCACCATTCAGGGGTCATGAAGGCTTGAGCTTGCAGCACATCAATTGTGGATTCCCCACAGTTTATGATGTACTACTTTTAACTTTTAATTGAAGTGTAATATATGTCTAAAATAATACACATAGCATAAGTGTACAGCTTGTGTTTTCAGTGAATCTGGAATGCTTTTTTCAACTCACCTACAAGATTGGATGATGTACCTTTTTTTCTCTCTCCAGATAATTTTTATGGTGGGACGAGGATACTTATCGCCAGATCTCAGTAAGGTACGGAGTAACTGTCCAAAAGCCATGAAGAGATTAATGGCAGAGTGCCTCAAAAAGAAAAGAGATGAGAGACCACTCTTTCCCCAAGTAAGAAAAAGCTTTATGCTACCTAAAAGAACAGATTTTTTTGGACACATAGTTCTAAGCCTTTTTTGGACACATAGTTTGTATTTCATGCGTTTGGATTTCTTGTGCAGACTCCAGACAAATAAACATGAAGATGGTTTTATACAGGCTGAGCAGTGGTACACCTAACTAATTTGGTATCCCAATACAAAATATTCAGAAAGACTTTGCATTTGTCCAGCAGTTCTCAAACTTTTTGGTCTCAGAACCCTTTTGTACATTCAAAAATTACTGAAGACTCCCCAAAGATCTTTTGTTTATATATGTAATAATTACCTTAGAAATTAAAACTACCTTCTAAAAATATTTATGGGTGGCCAGGGACAGATGGTGGCTCATGCTTATAATCCTAGTACTTTGGGAGGCCAAGAAAGAGGATCACTTGAGCCCAGGAGTTCAACACCAGTCTAGGCAACATAGCAAGACCTCATCTTTACAAAAATCAAAAAATTAGTCGAGAATAGTAGCACACAACTATAGTTCCAGCTATTTGGGAGACTGAGGCAGAAGAATCTCTTGAACCCAGAAGATCAAGGCTGCAATGAGCCATGACTGTGCCACTGCCCTCCAGTCTGGCTGACAGTGAGACCTTTACTCAAAATATATATAATGGTGGAGCCAAACTCAGGGACTCATACCTGTAATCCTAACACTTTGGGAGACCGAGGTGGGAGGATTGCTTAAGCCCAGGAGTTCAAGACCACCCTGGACAACATAATGAGACCTTGTCTCAAAAAAAAATGCAAATATTAGCTGGGTGCAGTGGTACATGCCTGTAGTCCCAGCTACTTAGGAAGCTGAGATGGAAGGATCACCTGAGCCCAAAAGGTTGAGGCTGCATTGAGCCTTGATCGTGTCACCGTACTCCAGTCAGGGTGCCTGAGACACCCCCAACTCAAAAAATAAATTAAATAAATACTAAAAATACATATGAATTTATTTAAACATAATAAGCCAACATGTTAAATAACATTTAGAAAAAAAAACAGTTATATTACCCAAAACAAAAGGATTAGGAGTTGTATTATTTTACATTTTATCTCTTTGCAAAGCAGCTGGATTCTCTGTTTTTGCACTCATTATGTAGCAGTATCTCACATCATGTCACCTCTGAAACCGCCACTTATGTTTGTAAAATAATGACAGTTAAAAAGGCAAGTGTCTTACTGTTATTATGAAAATAGTTTTGACCTTGTGGAGCCCCAAGAGGGCTACAGACCATACATTGTGAACTGCTGCTGTAATTCTTATTGATGGTAAAATAAACAAATTTCAAGCTGCTCTTTAATACTAGGTCTTTTTGAGGGGCATTTCTACCTGGGGCAAAAAGAAAAGGCATTTGTTAGCTCTATCTGCCTTTCTCTGATTCTTGAAAACTTTTATTGCTTTTTCTCTTTTCATGTTGTAAGGCTAAAGCCCTTAAGTTAATAAGCCTCACAAAGAAGTGAAACTAATTACCTCGACTAGCTCAAAGAGTTTAGCTTCAGTAGATATTATAATATAAATGTAGGGGTTTCTGGTGCTTAGGGAGGCCCCGATAGCACTGTATACATATGCCTTGATAAGTCAGTACAGTTTCAAGTGGGAAATGCTGACTCCCATAGTTACCCTGCTTCCATAATTACTGGGGTGTTCTTTTGTGAACCCTTGTGTTTTTGAATACTCAGTCCTAGCTGGGTTAGTCAGACAGAAGTTACTGTTACAGGAAGGAGATTCATAATTCTTGTTTAAAATCTAAAAATGTTTAATCTTCTCTAAAGAATGAAAGAAGATAGAATTGATCAGGCATGGTGACTCACGAACCTGTAATCCCAGCACTTTAGGAGACTGAGGCAGGAGGATTGCTTGAGCCAGAAGTTTGAGGCCATCCTAGGCAGCATAGTGAGACCTTGGCTCTACAAAAAAAAAAAAAAAAAATCAGACAATTAGCCAGGCATGGTAATGCGTGCCTGTAGTACCAGCTACTTGGGAGGCTGAGACAGAAGGATCACCTGAACCCAGGAGATTGCAGTGAACTATGATTGTGCTACTGTATTCCAGCCTGTGACACAGTGAGACGCTGACTCAAAAAAAGGAAGAGAGAATTGATGATTTTAACGAATCTCTCAGGGAGTTGCCCTGAGAGGACAGAGAGGGCTAAGTGGGGTGGGATAGGTAGATATATTGTACATATTGGGATTCTAAGTCTACTATTCCTTTGAGAAAGAGTTTTTGGCTTTTATTTTTTAACTCAGAAAACCTGGTTTGAGTCAACCACAGTGAAAAGACCAGCATGGTTGATCATTGTCAGCATGACTCTATACCATATTCTCTTTCCACATCCCAGGTGCTAGAGCATCTTACTAAGTAAGCATGGTCGATTAACATTAATAATGTGAATTGCATCCTTAGTCTCACTTTTTGAATGATATTAAAGGGGACAAAATGCTCATACCTCTAAATATAGCATTCATTAATTGCATGGTATCAAAAAATGGAATACCTATATGAATTTTTCGATTATTGGCAGCTGTCTCTTTAAATACTATTTTTAGATTTTTATTACAGATTTTCTTTTCATATAGTACTATCATGTGCCATAAAAACTTAAATGGCTAAATATATGTTTAAAAAGACTATAAAATATGAGATCTTTTTATAGTCTTGAGAGAGGAAAGGCTTTCCTAAGCAACAGACAAAATACAGAAGTTATAAGAAGTTATAAGAGAAAAGGTCAGCAGATATGACACATTAAAATTTTTTTTTTTTTTTTTTGAGTTGGAGTCTCACTCTGTCACCCAGACTGGAGTACAGTGGCACACTGCCGGCCACTGCAGCCTCGACCTGCTGGGCTCCGCCGATCCTTCTGCCTCAGCCTTCCACATAGCTGGAACTACAGGCACGTGCTACCACGCCCGGCTAATTTTTTTTATTTATTGTAGAGATGAGCCACCGAGCCCGGCGACACATTAAAATTTTTAAACTGCTATATATTTTAAACTACTATATATATATTTTTAAACTTCTGTGTTAGAAGATAAAGATTAAAATGTAGCATATATAGCAAAAAGTAGATATTTGTAGTATAGAAAGGACTCCTACAGACCAATAAATTAGCCGGGCTCGGTGGCTCAGCCTGTAATCCTGCACCTTGGGAGGCTGAGGTGAGTGAATTGTCTGAGCCCACGGGTTCGAGACAACTTGGTGAGACCTCATCTCTACAATAAATTTAAAAAATTAGCCAGGCATGGTAGTGCATGCCTGTAGTTCCAGCTACTTGGAAGGCTGAGGTGGAAGGATCGCCAGAGCCCAGTGGGTCGAGGCTGCAGTGGCTGGGAGTGTGCCACTGCACTCCAGTCTGGGCGACAGAGTGGGGCTCCAACTCAAATAAATAAATAAATACATACATATGGTGAATGAACTTAGGAAAGTGTGTAAGGTTCCATTGGCAGTTAGGAAAATGTAAAGTCACATAGTGAAACACATTTTAATCTGTTTCTCCCATTGGCTATATCCAGCACTTGGAACAATGTTCGGAAGTAAAGAAAGAGTGTTCTTTTCAAATTTCTTAACTGTCGGTTTTTGTAAGGACTTGGTAAAATCCGTAAATTTAAAATACTTCTAAAATTCTATACCATAGAACCTACTTTCATAAGTATTCAGATAAATAAAAGAATGGGTTTTTTTTGGGGGGGGGGGTTGGTTTTTTTGTTTTGTTTTGTTTTGTTTTGAGTAGGAGTCTTACTCTGTCGCCTAGGCTGGAGTGTGGTGGCATGCCCACAGCCACCACAGCTTCGACCTGCTGGGCTCTGGCAATCCTTCTACCTCAGCCTTCCCAGTAGCCAGACCCATAGGCCTGTGCTTCCACACCCGGCTAATTTTGTGATTTATTATAGAGACAAGATCTTACCAAGTTGCCCAGGCTGGTCTTGAACCCCTGAACTCAGGCAGTCTTTTCACCTCTGCCTTCCAGAGTGCTGGGAGGAGAGGCATGAGCCACTGTGCCCAACCAGAT
Organism: Tarsius wallacei; assembly: GCA_963574415.1. NCBI lineage: Eukaryota > Metazoa > Chordata > Mammalia > Primates > Tarsiidae > Tarsius > Tarsius wallacei. The sequence goes on along the minus strand of CAUYQG010225642.1, from coordinate 22,385 downwards.
GTTTTCTATAATAGAAAAAATTAAAGACAAAAAAATTAAGGTTGCTCTGATATGGCCATATGCTCTTTGAGCCATGCTTCCTGGCTTTGGTCCCCCTCCCCCATCTTGGGGAGGTGAATCTTCTCTCTTCCTTCTCTTTCTCTCTCTAATTTACTTTTAAATAAACTTTTCTTTTTCAAAAAAAAAAATTTAAGGTTACTCTATATAGATGGCATGGCTATCAGTGAGGGAGAAAGAAAATAATGCAGAAAAATATATGTAGTGTGATCCCACTTGAAAAGGTGGTGCAGGCGGGCTGTGTTCATCTGTACGTTACAAAAAAATAGAAAAGATCCAGAACAAAGTATAGACTCTAAAAGCGGTTACCCCTCACTGGTGGGACATCAGAGCCTTATACTTCTTTACGTTTCTGTATTATTTGAATTTTTATTTGCATATTATATTTGGAATTTTTAAATGTTTATAACTTCCTTGTCTTCTTAGATTAATTATTATAAATATTACAGTTTAACTTTTTAAAAAGTTTTGGTATGTCAGGACAGTAGTAAAAGTAATCATGGCTGCTAAAGTGTTACTGAGTACTTGTCATAGGCCAGTCATTATGCCACGCTCTTCAAACCTATGTCTCGTGATTATAAAGTACATTATCATGCTGTATGCCTTCAAGGATCATAATCTATTTCTTTGAACCTTAAAATATGTAAATTTCTCCATTTTGTGTATCTATATAGAGCTACCTTAAGACAGTTCCCCTGTCTTCTCCACTCTTGGCTTATCCTGTTGCTTTCCATGCACAACTAGCACTCTGAGTCATTGGAGTCCTGCTTTATTAATTAGGTGTATGTAGGATATTTCCCATTGTTAAGTTTCTTTAACAGGTGAGTTGCTCTGATCTTTTTACAGATAGTCATAAAGTGTTTTACGTATTTATACGTCATCTTCTTCCCAAAAGGGACTTACAGTCTGTGACAAATAGCTATACAAAAGGGGACCCCCCCCCCAAAAAAAAAACCAGAATTATCTTTTGGAGGGTGGGCCCCTTGTAGAACAAGATTCCCCCACTAAGTGTTCTAGGTATCCATCGGCATCAGTGTACCAGCTAACGTTGTTGTGAGAGGCTGTGTTCGGCTTCAGAAAATTTTTTTTGGAGATCTTTCAGTATGTTTGTCCACTTCATGATGAGTGATTTACAAGCACACCTGCCCACACCACACTGAGAGTTCAGCAGTTTTTGACCAAAAACAGCATGACCCCCATGCCCCACCCTCTGCACTAACCCAGTCTCACCCACAGTGACTTTTTTTTGTTTGTTTCCCTGGATGAAAAAGTCCTCAAAAGGAAATGTTTTGCCAATATGGAGAGGTGAAACAAAAAAAAGTTTAAGCACTAAAAGGCATCAAAATTGAAATTGACAAGTTCAAAAACTGTTTTGAGCTGTGGAATAAGCGTCTCAGTAGGTGTATTGCATCAAAAAGAGAGAACTTTGAAGGTGATTGAAGTTTAAACATGTAAGAATAAATATACAACTTTTTATAATAAATTCCAGGTTTTTTGGGGTCCTCCCTCGTATAGTTGATTTTAAATTTTTATTTTTTACTGTTTCAAGGCTGGTAAATGATCTAAAATGTAATCAAAAGCTAACTATGAGTTACTTTCCCCATTCAGTTTACAGAGGTAAAAGATGTAATAGTTTGGTATTTTTCTTTTTAAGAAAATAATATCAGTTTCTTCATTGATATTTTTCCAGGCATTTAAGACAATACTGAAAACATTGTAAGATTTCAGGTGCTTTCTTGTAAGGTATGATGGGATGATGGGACTCTTAAAGGTTTACACCACCCAGATTTTCATTCTTCTTTTCTTTTCTTTTCTTTTTTTTTTTTTTTTCCTTTTTCTTTTTTTTTTTTTTTTTTTTTGTAGATTCTCGCCTCTATTGAGCTGCTGGCCCGCTCATTGCCAAAAATTCACCGCAGTGCATCAGAACCCTCCTTGAATCGGGCTGGTTTCCAAACAGAGGATTTTAGTCTATATGCTTGTGCTTCTCCAAAAACACCCATCCAGGCAGGGGGATATGGTGCGTTTCCTGTCCACTGACACAAATGAAATGAGCAAGAGAGTACAGGAGAGTAGCAACAAAAGGAAAACAAATGGTTATATAGTTGCTTATATGTTACATGGAATTGTATATTCTTTTTTTAAAGGTGAACCAAAGGACATGTGTGCAGTTAAAGACTAGGAATTTTTCCTCAATCTAAGATTCATAGGTAACATTGGCTATTTAACATCCAAGGGTTGAAATACACAGATGTCGCTGAAAATTGGCAGTGCCTATTCTAGAGGCTTTACTCCTTGTTCCGGGTTTGTTTCATTTACTTGATTATTTTAATTATTAAACTTCAGTTTTCTCTTTCAGTTTTCTCATGCAGCTTTTGTTATAAACCTATCACATGTCCACTAGGTACTCCAGGGCAAGACCACTCCTATGTGTGTGTTCACAGGTAGGAAGTTCACAGCAGGTTAGCCTGGGTTAGATTCTGGCAATCTAAAAGATCTAATTTAAGAAGTCACTAGAACTGAATAATCCAACTTTTATTCTTCATATTTGTTCTATAATTATTTCCGTTTGCTGCGATTTGGAAAGTGTGGGTGTCCTTGAATCAGTAGACTAAATTCCTTTTTATAAATTTTAGGCTAGGTGACCTAAGATATTGCTGTGGAGTGGCAAATTTGACTGAGGAATAAAATGGTTTAACTTTGGATTTTTAGTGGAAAAATGTTATAAACTGGAGTTCCTTTCAAATAACACTTATTTATATATTAAGAGTGCCTTATCCACATAAAAGGGACATTTCCTTGCACATGTATTGCCCCCTTTACACTTAGCCCCCTCCCCCCAAAAGCACTTCACAGAATTCTGTAAGCACTTTTTGATTTCTTCATTTTTCTTTTAGATAATTCTGGTTGTCAAACAACCAGGTAATGGAATTTTTAAAAGTTGTTATTACCTTAGGTTACACCTCTCATAATGAGTATCTTAGCAGTAACCTTACTACTGTGTCTCATAAACTCTCTGTCCTCCTTATATCACTTGAACACGGGATTCCACTCATGATAAATGAATGCTATTCTTTTTTGCATTCCACGATATAAAGTATTTTTAGCACTCCCTAGTGCTTATACTTTGTTGTATAGAAAGTGACTGTAACATGGCAGTCAGTGTATTCTCACTAGATTCAAAGGGAATCAGAAATACAAAGTAGCAGCACTATTGAGGTATTTTCAGAGATTTTGCTGTCTCTTTTTCATAGTCAGCCTTGGAGCCAAAGTCAGCCTCTTAGTCACATCGTTACTTGCTCTATTTAGATTTGTCATGATTTCTAAATATAGCCGACAGTTTAAGCTTCTTCCAGCAAACAGACAATACCTGCATAAACGCCATCCTTCTTTCAAGTCAGTAAAGAGGAAAATTGGGAAGACTTTAAATTCATGATAATTAAGCCAGGCACAGTGGCTCACGCCTGTAATCCCAGCACTTTGAGAGGCTGAGGCAAGAGGATTGCCTGCATCTACAGGATCGAGAACAGACTGGACAATATGGCAAGACCTTGTCTCTACAATAAATTAAAAAATTGGCCAGGCATGGTGGCGCATGGCTGTGGTTCCAGCTACTTGGAAGACTAGGCAGAAGGATTGCCTGAGACCAGCAGGTTGAGGCTACAGTGGCCATGAGAGTGCTACTGCACTCCAGCCTGGGTGACAGAGTGAGAATCCGACTCAAAAAAAAAAATTCATGATAATTTAGTTTTTAAATATCACAAATAGGCTAGGCTCAGTGGCTCATATCTGTAATCCCAGCACTTTGGGAGACAGAGGCAAGAGGATTGCCTGACTCCAGGGGTTCGAGACTAGCCTGGGCAACTCAGTGAGACCTCATCTCTACAATAAATCAAAAAATTAGCTGGGCATGATGGCATGCACCTGTAGTTCCAGCTACTTGGGAGGCTGAGACAGAAGGATCACCTGAGCCCTACAGGTTGAGGCTGCAGTGGCCATGAGTGTGCTACTTTATTGCTGCCTGGGTGACAGAGCAAGACTCCAATTCTAAATTATATATATATATTTTACAAATAAATTTTTGAAGCTTTTTCTCTATATGAAGAATTAGATTGCATCCATGGAAACCACTGTTACAATTATAGCAAACTTTTGGCCCCTCAATTGGGTAGTTTAAGATATAAGTGATGCTGGCTGGGCACGGTGGCTCAAGTCTATAATCCCAGCACTTTGGGAGGCCGAGGTGAGAAGATTGCTTGAGCTCAGGGATTTGAGACCAGCCTGGGTGACTTGGTGAGACCTCGTCTCTACAATAAATCAAAAATAATAATAATAATAATAATAAGGCAGTCATGGAAGCCTGCGCCTGTAGTTCCAGCTACTTGGAAGGCTGAAGCAGAAGGATCGCCTGAGCCCAGCAGGTTGAGGCTGTGGTTGCCGTGAGTGTGCCATTACACTCCATCCTGGATGACAGAGTGAGATTCCTACTAAAAAAAAAAAAAAAAAAAAAGATAAATGATGCCATCATGATTTCAGAAATTGATCTATGATTTTCAGCTTAGGTAAGATAGTGAAAAAGAACATTTCTCATATTTTAAAAAATAAGAGTAAAAAAGGAATAAAGGAATGTAACTATTGAAGATATCAAAGTGCATGATTTCTAAATCCTCCAGTGAATGAGACTTACTCTGGTTTCAGTTACTTTCTCACATCTAAAACAGTGATTGATTTGTGTAAGAAGTAGCCTGTTAGATTTTTCATAGCACATTTTTATTTTATTTATTTATTTTTTAATTTTTTTATTTTTTATTTATTTTTTTTTTTTTTTAAGTTGTAATCTCATTCTCGGTGGCTCAGTCTGTAATCCCAGCACTTTGGAAGGGGAGGCAAGAGGATTGCTTGAGCTCAGGAGTTCGAGATCAACTTAGGCAACATAGAGAAACCTTGTCTCTTCAAAAAGAAAAATTATCTGGGCACAGTAGCAGGCACCTATAGTTTCAGCTATTCAAGAGACTGAGGCAAGAAGATTGTTTGAGCCCAGGAGTTTGCAATTGCAGTGAGCCATGATCATGCCCACTGCGCTCCAGCCTGGGTGGCAGAGTGATACCCTAACTCAAAAAATAAAAATAAAATCACAAAGTCTTATCTTTTAAAGTCTTCCCAAGTATTCCCTGCCTTATTCCTAAAGTCAAAATGAAAATAGAGCTTAAGGCCAGGCTTGGTGGCTCAGCCTGTAATCCCAGCACTTTGGGAGGCCTGAGCCCACGGGTTTGAGACCAGCCCGAACAACTTGGCGAGACCTCGTTTCTACAATAAATCAAAAATTAGCCAGGCGTGGTAGCGCACACCTGTAGTTCCAGCTACTTGGAAGGCTGAGGCAGAAAAATCACCTGAGCCCAGCAGGTCAAGGCTGTGGTCGCCGGGAACGTGCCATTGCACTCCAGTCTGGGCGACAGAGTGAGACTCCAACTCAAAAAAAAAAGAAAGAAAATAGAGCTTAGGTTGTCCTTAGCCAAAAAGAAGGGGAAAAAAGAGATTTCATTGTGGCCTCAAATTGATCTTTTTTGTTGTTAACTAAATTAATTATAACAGGATTAAGAATCACAGAGAATATCTAGGTGTTTCACCTCAAATAACACCACACAAGCAGAATTGGCTCTTACTGCAAATAAAATAAGGTAGGAGGCGGGAAAGGAGAGATTTCCAGATATACAAAAAGGAGAAGGAAAAAAAGATTTTTTCCAAAAGCAGATTTATCACCTGTTTCTTCCATATTTTTCTTAAATTCTCCATGATTTCAGGAACATTTACAAAAAGAGCCTTGTTTTATTGATTCCTGAACCCTGAATTCTTTTTATCATTTGTTTTCCTGACCTAAAGTGCGATCATGAAAAGAGCTGCATTTTGATAGAAGCAGTAGACTGTTGGTAGGATGACGTTTAGTGTTTGCTTCATTTGTGTTTGATTTGGAGTTTGCGGTAAGATTTTGTTATTTGTGGAGTTGCCTTGTTTTTATTTTTAAGATTAACATTTAAAATGTTTTTAAATTATAATGCTGTTCACAAAGTGAAATGTCTGATATAATGAATAGAAAATACCTGAAAATTTTTTAAGTGTTTTAAAATGTGATATATAAATTTTAGCTTAGATATGATCATTTTTTGATATTTCCTCACTTACAGATGAATTCTAGCCATTTTTGTAAAGATCTTGTTATATAAATCTTACTTTCACACTGGCTTCCTTTAATGAGATTTAGATTCTGCTAGATACAGTGACTACTTATAAGAATGTTGCAAATCACTGAAAGAAAATGTATTAAAATACTGAAAATAGGCTGAGAATGGTGGCTCATGCCTATAATCCCAGAGCTTTGGGAAACCAAGACAGAAGGATTGCTTGAGCACAGGAGGTTTAGACCAGCCTGGGCAACATAGTGAGACCTCATTTCTTCAAAAAATCAAAAAATTAGCTGGTCGTGGTGGCATGAACCTCTAAAGTCCCAGCTACTCAGGGGGCCAAGAAGGGAGGATTGCTTGAGCCCAGGAGTTTGAGGCTATAGTGAGCTATAATTGTGCAACTGCACTCCAGTCTGTGTGACAGGGTGAGACCCCGACTTAAAAAAAAAAATACTAAAAATAGCAACCTAAAAACATAATATACTCAAACTATAAGCAACAATAGTGAGAATGTTTGTATATTTCTGGAGCCTCTGTTAACATAATCGTCTCCTATGATTATGCTCTTAATATTTTACTCTCCAAGATTTTGGTAAATTATTTGACTTTTTTTCTTTTTTTGGATCATTGCCAAACTCCCCAGTTCTTTTAACTTTATATATAAGGACTCAAGTCTTTTACCCTTCATTAATCTTTTGATTCACAATATCTTCGTTAACTGCTTGTTAAAAGAAACCCTTTCATGGAAGGAGATAGTATGACTATCTGCAGTTCAATTAGTAGTTGTATTCAGAGTGGGAAAACAAATTATTAATTATTGAAAATTGTTTAGGGACTTCTGGGTCTTGGAGTCAGCACCTGAGTTTACTTTCTCTCTCTGTGATGTTCTAGCTATATAAACTTGGGCAAGTTTCTTGACCACTCTAAACCCCAGCTTGCTCATCTGTATAATAAAGATAATAGGCCCGGCACGGTGGTTTATGCCTGTAATCCCAGCACTTTGAGGGAGAAGCACTTGAACCCATGAGTTTGAGACTAGTCTGGGCAACATAGTGAGACCTCGTCTCTACCAAAAATAGAAAAATTAGCCAGGCATGGTGGCGCGTGCCCGTGGACTCAGCTACTGGGAAGACTGAGGTGGAAGGATCACCTGTGCTCAGGAGGTCAAGGCTCAGTGAGCTGTGATCACACTATTGCACTCCAGCTTGGGCAACAGAGTGAGACCCTGTTTTAAAAAACAAAAAGATTTGCAGTTAGGCTGGGTGTGATGGCTCACACCTGTAATCTCTGCACTTGGGGAGGCTGAGCCAGGAAGATTGCTTGAGCCAAGGAGTTCAAGTCCAGCCTAGGCAAAATAGCGAGACCTTATCTCTACACAAAATCCAAAAAATTAGCCCAGGCATGTTGGTGCACTCCTATAGTCCCAGCTACTTGGGAAACTGAGATGGGAGGATCACCTGAGCCTAGGAAGCTGAGGCTACAGTAAGCGATGTTCATGCCACTGCACTCCAGCCTGGGCAACAGAGTAAGACCCTGGCTCAATAAATAAGCAAGTAAATAAAGATAATAACATCTGCATTATAGGGTTATGGTGAGAATCAGAAGCAGATGTGAGTAAAGTGTTCAGTGAGGCATATGCCAGGCACTCAGTCAGCCAGCATACAAAGCTGAGGACTCGGTCAGCCAGTCATTAGCAATCTGTTGTTTGTTGGGACATACCAACGTTGTCTAGCAACCAGTTAGCATCTAATAACAATCAGAAATTGGACAGGTTATTCCTAGGTTAGTTAGTGTATTCATGTAAATAATCGCTTGGGTCCTCATCAGAAGCTGCTTTTGAAGAATGATGTCATGGCTGACTAAATTTTGATAATTTCTGTTACTTAACCAACCTCTAGTAACTAACTCTACTGTATGTAATAACAGGAACTGGCCTTTAGTTACAAGTAGAAACTGTGGACAGTATGGTAGATGAAAAATAATGGCGCAAAGCCCCAAGTTCAGTAAGTTAAAAAAGGTGGTACTTCAAAGGGACTTTGTGATTTAAAGATTTCCTTATGCTGATAATTATGTCCAGTGACATGTGCCTATATTTAATTTTCTGGTAGTTTGAAAGGTGAAATTAAGTAGAAAATGGAAGGTCTGGATTTCCTTTCCCTTTGTCAAATGTGTAATCTGAACAAATAATTTGACCTCTTAATTGTATCTTTTGCAAAATGAGAATGATTTCTGCCTCCCTTCCTAATAGTGGCACTATAATATTATAATAAGGTAGATGAAAAATGAGTTGATATTTCAGGGGTGGAAGTAGTCTACAATTGACATTGCTATTTTACAATCAATTTCTGAGAAATTTTGTTCACTGAACTGTTTTTAGCTTGATCAGAACTGTAGCACATAAAACCCAGCTGAGAATTCAGATTTGATAATTTAATTTGATATAACTGAGCTGTATTCTCCGTACCGTGTAAGTTTTGTCCTTTCATGGTTTTCAACCATTCTTGCTTTTAAATTAGTGATGCTGTTGCTAGATTTGAAATATATAACTAGTCACTTTTCAATGAATTTCAAATGAGACTTTTCTATCTCTGCGTTATTTGAGATAACTTTTTAAAATTAGCTCTTGTCCTCCCTCTACAGGAGAATTTGCAGCCTTCAAGTAGCCACACCATCATGGCAGCATCTACTCTTATTTCTTAAGTCTTGTGTTCGTACAATTTGTTAACATCAAAACACAGTTCTGTTCCTCAAATCTTTTTTTTAAAGATACAAAATTTTCAGTGCATAAGCTGATGTGGAACAGAATGGAATTTCCCATCCAACAAAAGAGGGAAGAATGTTTTAGAAACCAGAATTCTCTGCTGCCAGTGTTTCTTCTTCAACACAAATACCACGTGCATACAAGTCTGCCCACTCCTGGGAAGAAAGAGGAGAGACCCTGAATTCTGACCTTTTGATGGTCAGGCATGATGGAAAGAAACTGCTGCTACAGCTTGGGAGATTTGCTATGGAGAGTCTGCCAGTCAACTCTGCCCTTCTAACCACCAGGTCAATGTGCGGCTGATCATCTGATGGGCAGTTGCCATCACCAAGCACCGTTCTCTTTCCTGTCCTGGGATTTTGTTGTGGAGCTCTTTCCCCTGGCTACCACTGGTTAATTTCCGAGGGATGGAACAGAAATGCAGCTTGCCCTTTCTGTGTGGTTCAAGTTCAAGCCTTGACAAATTTTACCAAAAGGAAGCTATCTTACTTAACTGGAGGCTGAGCGGTGAGGAGTCGCTCCATGCAGCAGAGGAAAGGGCATGCTGCACTTCTCCCTGACCTCTGGGTTTCGGCCGTTTCCTTGCTCACTGAGGGGCCTGGCAAGCAGCTGGAGAACGCTGGTGCACACTGCCTCCTTCTCACTGGGTCCAGCAATGAAGACGGGGGTTGGGGAGTTTTGCCCTCCACAGTGTAGCAGATCTCAGGAAAATACAGTTTATATCTTCCTTCTTCCTCCTAAGCTCTTCCAGTCACCAAGTACTGATTGTGGCTGCATTGTCCAAGGCACAAAATGCATGGCAGTGTCCAACTAAACGCCTACAAAACTGCTTAGTAACAGTTTTGAATGTGAGAAATTTATGTAACTTTAATGTAAGGTACCAGTTTTAATTTCTGAGTTTCTTCTATTTTTATTAAAAAAAATAATTTTCAGATTATTAAATTAAATTGGAATAAAATAATACTTCCCACCAGAATTATATATCCTGAAAATTGTATTTTTGTTATATAAGCAACTTTTAAAGAAAGATCATTATCCTTTTCTCTACCTAAATATGGAGAGTCTTAGAATAATGACAAATATTTATAATTTTTAAATTAATGGTACTTGCTGGATCCACACTAACATCTTTGCTAATAATCTCATTGTTTCTTCCAACTTCTTCCTAACACTACATCCTACATCCTCTTTCTAGTCTTTTATCTAGAATATGCAACCTACAATAAAAATGGTGGTGTCTTCATTCCTTCTCTTTCTTCCTTTTTTCCCAAGCCTGGTCTTCAAAAGGTTGGGTAACTTGGCAGCTGAATTCCCAGGCAGAGAAGAGAGCAAGTTTAGAGACACTGGGACTGAGGGAGGGTGTGGGAAGCCCATCATCAGTCGTTTTTACAGAAAGACTTGGTGTTGTATTAAGAACTAAATCTTCCTTGTCTTTGCACAAATGGAAAATATAACCTAGTCATAGCTCCCCTTGGCCTTTATAAAAGGTAGTATAAGTCACAATAGTAGCAAAGAAAGTGACTCTGGATGTATTAATGGCAAATTAATGGAATACTTATCAGGAGTCTAGAATCAGGATCTAGGAATACAAATCAAATCAGATGTGCTTAGACCAGCCAAGCTGCAGTCAAGGACCTGAAAGAAATTAGGACCGAAAATGGATCAGGGAATTAGAAGTTGTTATTTTAAAATTTCAGATTGTAACTCCTGGTCCCGCTATTTGTATTTCAGCCACTGAAAGCTCACTGTCATTAGATGACTTTTGCTAAAATACCTGTATTCAGAGGAGGGCCTATTGCAAATTTCGTCAACTTGTACAACGTTTTCTTCATAAAATGGAAAAGATCAGTTTGAAAAGCATTGTGTTTTTAAGTCTCACGTTAGCAGAGTGAGTTGAGAAATTACAAAGATGAAGGTGATTCGTGCTGATTTGAAGAGCATCTTCTGGGCATAATGCTCCTCTCTTGAAAAGCATTGGTTACTTTTTCTTTTTAAATATGTCTCTGTAAATGCTTTTCAACATGGCTTGACCAAGACTGGTGTCGAGTCTCCCCAGGAGAGGCAACCCAGTGTTCCAGGTCCTGCTGAGGAAGCGGAGCCTACTGTACATGCTGCAGGCAGGACCTCCTCGGGCAGGTCTGGGCCAGGACAGTTAAGAGAGAAAGCTTTGCATTGTAGTTTTCTGGAGAAAATTCAGGGTGATAGCACTTTTCTTCTCTTTCCTTTTACAATAGGTTGCTCTCTCATTTGAAAAGAGGGAGCAGATTTGATCTCAAATACAGCTGTGCCCAGAAGCCAGGCTCAGGATAATGAGAGCCTTTGTATAGACACCTAAAAAAATAAAATATTTAAACCTTACTTTTCTTCCTTTTTTCCATCAAATAGTCTTTTCTCTAGTTTACAAGTGACATGAAAAGGGGTTTCCTTTGAGCTTTATTTGCTTTATCTTCTAATGCTTAGATTACAGATAGACTTGATGAGATCCTAAGAATATACAAGGAAGAGTCCTTATTTGTGAAAAGCACTTTATAAGTAATTTGTATGACAATATACGGCTGCTTTGCTGATCATCTTGTAAGGTTGTGACAGTCTTGTCTGTTAAGTGGCTGCAGTGCCTTTTGTAGTGTCTTATTTTTTGGTAGGGAAGGGTGAAGCCTTCTGAAAAATTGGAGAGCAAGTATAAACAATTGTTTTTAATTGTATAGTATTCTTGATGGACTTCTTTCTTCATTAAACTAGAGTCTAGGACCTCGGATTTAGCCACTGAAATAATATTGACCAAAAAAAGTAGTTTACAAATGGGATTTGTGAATAGAAAATTCAGCGTGATTGTTGTATTCTTATGTGCACCTTCGGACAGGATTCTGTCTAACTGTCAAGTTCTGGTTTCTGAACAGCCCATCTCTGATTGCCCTTGAGACCTGGTAGGAGATACTGGGCATCCTAGAAGGTAAAATCCCATACAGATCACATGTTAAGTTTATGTTGAGTTGGAGAAGGAGCATTAGATAAATCATTCAAGACTACAGCACTGTCGGCCTGAGACATAAATACTTCCTAGCTTCTGGTCTGGTGCGGTGGCAGCTCTGTGTCACAGTACTATCTTGTGTTCATCCACGGCACCTGAATGCTGCACACCCCTCAGATCCCACCTCTCCTGCTGTCTGCCTGCTCACCCAATGCTCACAGACCTCATCTCCAGCTTTTGTTTGAAACACGTTGCAGGGTTCAGGTGACCCCTTCAAAAACTACCTCTTCAGAATGAGGTAATGGATGGTTATTTATTTTAAAATATGGAAAGTCAGGAGCTCTGGGACATGAGATTATTTAAGATTTTAACTTTCTTGTGTACTTGTATTTGAGACTCATTCTGTCCTAAAGGGCATTATACATTTAAGCAGTAATACTGTAAAAAATATGCAGGTCAGAGTATCTGAATGTTGCTGAAAGTGGTGCCAGAATCTATCCGGGGTACATTTCAAGTCAGTTGCATGAAATTAAATAGATCCTAGCAGTGATATAATTTTAATTTTCAGTAGGCATCTTTGTAGTGAGCTAGCCACAGTTTTGTCACATGCACAGATATTCAGATAGACTGCCCAGCTAAAAGGGTAGAATGATCACCCTTTTTGCAAGATTCTCTTCTTTGTCCAAGTGGGCATTAGTGCTAGAATATCAGCACCTTAAGAAAGACCAGCATATTCCAACCATTAGGCTATAAAAACCATAGTTGGAGGTGGAAGGTTTACTGTGCGTCTAAACAGCAAATAGCTTACAGGTCATATGTTGAAATGGTGTAGGGGAGGCTCTAGAAAAATACCTTGACAATTTGCCAAATGATCTTACTGTGCCTTCATGATGCAATAAAAAAAAAGCTAACATTTTAGCAGAAACCAGTGATTTGTGAAGAGAGCAGCCACTCTGGTCTAACTCAGCTGTGTTAATATTTTTTAGAGTGCAATTTAGACTGCAAAGATAAATGCACTAAAGAGTTTATAGCCAAAATCACATTTTAAAAATGAGGAAACACACAGGTAAATTTTCAGTGAACAAAATTATTTTTTTAAAGCACATAATCCCTAGTGGAGTCAGATATATTTATCACATAGAGCAACTAGGTTGAAAATACAGTTCAGTGACATTTCTAGAGAAACTTTTTCTACTCCCATAGGTTCTTTAAAGCATGGAACTTTTATACAACAGCAATGTTTGACAAATTTCAAGAAACTGCTGTAGTTTAGGGTTGAAATACTGTATGCTGAGCAGCAGTTGTGTATTAGCTTAGTGAGAAGGGGAGATTGAAATCTAGGACAATTTGATTTTGTCAGTTTCCAGAGTACTGCTGCCAACCTAGACACTGATTTTTCCAAGTTTGAAATGTAAACTTGCCTCCCAGGACTTGTTTGCACCTGAAGCTGGCCTGTGCTGGTGCGCCGTGGGAACTGGACGGTCTCTGGGGCATCCTCTCTGCCTTGGCCGGCTGGTGGGCATAAACTGCACATGCTGTGGTTTGGTATCTTGTATCACTCCTCTCCACCCCCAAGAAAACCCCTTGAGGTTCTTCTCTGCTGAGATGTGTGACTGATGCCCACAGGCCACTGAGCCCAAGCAGGGTGGTAGCATCTCTGCCTCAGAGGTAGTGACTTGTAGATTGGCCAAAGGAAGGTGAAGTGGCTGGTGTATTCGTGATCCATTGTTGCTAGCTCTGGTGAGATGGAAAAGGCTGGTAAGATTTGTGTTATGTTAGTACACTAGACAATAAGCTCTGTTTTGTGTTTCAAATAACCGGTTTTCACTTCTGCTTGGGCAAAGACACTTAAATGAAGTTCAGTTGTAATTTTTATTAATTTTGGAAAGGGTAATTAACAGCTCCTATGAGGTGTTTTTAAGGTGGAAGAGAACAGAAACCAAAGTCTTAAAATCTTAAAGTAACAGTTTAAAAAAATGCATAGGGACAGTTAGTCCCCAACTCAGTAAAATAATGAAGGTAGATCCTTTATTTCAGCGTTCACAACTTTGACTGTTAATTTAGTTTTATTAGTTACTAAATCAGTTTCAATAAGATGTTTACTTTTATTTAACCATTTTTGACTACTTACAATGGTAGAACCAGTTGTGTGTGAGGACACAGCCAATGTAAGCCAGTGTATCCATTTTTTGTGGTACATTTCTGAAAAGAATCCTGCAGATTGAAGTACTCTGAAGAAAACGAAAGCAGGTTTTTTTGTTAGTATCCAAAAACATCTTAGTGCAAACCATCTGCCTCTCCCGGCCGGCTAGTACATTCCCAGCACCCAGTAATGACCACCAGTTCTCCCCTACTGTATGCGCTGGGGTCGGGTGGGAAAGGCTAGAAGAGCCGCGGCCAAGAGGGTGTGTTGGCGGTGGGAATGGAGACTGTGATGGAGTTACTTAGTCCAGGTTTTGTTGGGGAAATTGTTCTGTGTTGCATTTTTGTGTTAAGCCTTTTTGAACCCACATGTGTTTTGGTGGATCACAAAATACCTAAGATGAGACTGCAGACAAGTGCCAGCAACGAAGCTCACAGACCAGGCGCAAGTGTAGAGGAGACCAAAATGGGGTGAGGTGGGACTGAGTCTGAAGACAGGGACATATAATGTGGGGGTGGGAAATAAATGATGGTTACCTGAAATCAGTGTAAGAGTGCAATAAGCGTGCTTTTATTCTAAGCTGTGAACGGTTTTTTAAAAAAATCATTCCTTCCTGATCCATTTGTGTGTGTTCCATAGCTGATGAAAACCAGCTGTATCAATATATATGCCTTTTTTCATGTGAATTACCAATGTCAGTGGCTAACGTGTGTCTGATTTCTTTTCATGTTATATTAGTTTACATATGGGGGGTGCTGTACCCCTTTCCTTCTTTCATTTGAAAACATGCTCATGGGTCCCGTGTTTCCTCTGGCCATGCCACATGGTGTGTCTCGGTGTGGCCTTCATGATGTTGCCTGGCTTGAAGGACTGTCCCCATGGTGTACCTGTATGGCGACCTCACATCGGTTGTACATCTGCCCCTTTCCTGCACAGCAGTTGCTGCTTCTCCCAAGACAGGATCCTACAGCTGATCAGGGGTTGAATTGTATCACCCATCCACCTCTGCCTCTTAGAATTCTAGTCAGTAGTTGTGATTGCTCTTTGGTTTAAGACTGAGAAAATGGCACTGCCCCCTTTTCTCGTGTTCTTTGAGTTGAGAATGAGTCTCTCCTGCGGGAGAGGAAAGGGACCGCTTCGCGTCTGAACTGCAGTGAACTTTGGCTCCCATCCCACCACTCCAAGCCTCTGGCAGCTCACAGCATTCCTCTCCTCTCACACCAAAGGGTCGGGTCCAGTTCACTGCAGTTCCACTCAAGCATTCCAAAAGATTCTCGTGGAATCTGGGTGTGCCCGGTGAAAGATGGGGACTTTTTAAATGTCCACAGACCTCTCCATACCTGCTTTGCAAAAATTACAATGGAGTAACTATTTTTAAAGCTTATTTTTCAATTCATAAAAAAAGACATTTATTTTCAGTCAAATGGATGATGTCTCCTCTTGTCCCATAATCCTCAATGTTTGCTTGAATCTTTTTTTTTTTCAATTCTCACCCATACCCACTTCCTGTTACTTTGGTTCTCTTTCCTGCTCAGGTCCCTTCATTTGTACGTTGAAGTTTTTCTCATGTAAATTTGTACAATGGAAAATATTGTTCAGTTTGGATAGAAAGCATGGAGAGTTAAATAAAAAGATAGCTGAAATTCTGATTGAAGAAATTTATTTCTGTGTAAAGTTATTTAAAAACTCTGTATTATATAAAAGGCAAAAAAGTTCTATGTACTTGATGTGAATATGCGAACACTGCTATAATAAAGATTGACTGCATGGAGAAGTTTCCGGCGAGGTGGTTTTTCCAGCACTTGTCCACTCCATTCCAGGAGTCAGCAGCTTTGGCAATGGAGGGACTGAGAAATGTGCCTTTTGTTTCTCCATCAGGTTGATTTCTGCTTGGTGGGTAGAAGTTCAAGTTGTCAAGAGTCATGCCTGGCACATTATACATGTACCACTCCTGGTGGCGACAGCCTTTTGTCAGGCGTTGGTGACGACAAACTGTCTTACCTCAGCTGTCTTACCTTGTTGTGAGCTGATGTGTCTGGTTCCTAACGACTACTCCATGGGGCTCACTTGAAGTGTGCTCTAATTAAGTAATTTTAAAAGGAGGTGATCTGCAGAGATTCACCTTAGAACTGTATTTTTTCAAACTTTTGACACAATAATACATTTTCCCAAGACAGCACAGAATATGCACACTAGCATTTATTTGAAACTATGCACTTATGTTTTCTACTTCGCTTTTTTTATTCTGGTTACCTCAGTGAGTTTATTTCATGCATTTGATTTCATGACTTGAAGTTTGAGAACCAGTATCTTCAAAATATATAAAATTACTGGGCAACGTTTGCAGAAAAGAGGTAAACAGTTTGAAAATTTCACCTGGAAATTTTATGTCTGAGAATAATATGAAGAAACACCAAAGTCTTGAAGAGGGCACATGTTTGAGAGTCTGGTTTCTGGTCTTCACCCCTCATGCTCCTCCCTAACCATAAAATGCTGTCAAGACTTAAGAGCCAGTACTTGGGAGGCTGAGGCAGGAGGATTGCTTGAGGCCAGACCAAGCAACATAGCAAGGGCCCTGTCTCTAAAAAATAAATGCTCTCATCACAGATGATTGGTGAAAATGCTGAGTATCATAGTTTTCCTCTTGCACGTCAGCTACATAAAAACAGTTTTGTACAATGAAAAATACTAATTTGTTTGATATTCCATGTTAAACTGCTGTCATGTTCAGCTTCATTGCATGTAATGTGGACCTAGTCCATCAGATCATGTGTTCTGGAGCGTGTTCTTTATTCAATAAAGTTTCAATTTAGTATAAAGATAAAAATAAAAAATGCTGTCAAGACTTAAGAATTTCCTCTGACCTACAGTTTTCTTATCTGAAGAATGTAATTCTGTATACAAATGTTACAGAAACTAGTTCTCCTTTTTTTTTTTTTTTTTTTTACAGTAGTGACAAAGTCTCACTGTTGCCCAGGCTGGTTTCAAACTCATGACCTCAAGCAATCCTCTCACCTCAGCCTCCCAAAATGTTGGAATTACAGGCGTGAGCCACCATGCCTGGCCCAAAACTTATTTTTTTTGAGTCAAGTCTCACTGTTGCCCAGGCTGGAGTGCAATGGCACGCTCACAGCCACCGCAGCCTCGACCTGCTGGGCTCAGGCAATCCTTCCGCCTCAGCCTTCCACGTAGTAGCTGGAACTACAGGTGCAAGCTACCACACCCGGCTTATTTTTTGACTTATTGTAGAGATGAGATCTCACCAAATTGCCCAGGCTGGTCTCAAACCCCTAGGCTCAGGCAATCTTCTCACCTCTGCCTCCCAAAGTGCTAGGATTACAGACATGAGCCACTGCCCCCAGCTTCAAAACTCATTTTCTAAATAACCTTCATACATGCTCATAACAGAGTAATTACATCCTTATTTTTTGAGTATATTGTACTTTATGAACTTAAAAGGTATAAAATCCTATAGAATATAAATATTACATTTATATTTGCTTCCATTTGAGGACTTTTCATTAATATGAATATTACAATATTTTTTCATGTAATATAAACTACATATTTATATAATTTTATATTCTAAATTATACATAGAATGTATAAAATTCTATTAAGAATCTCACCATACTGGCTCTTCTGAAATTTGTTGTATCAAGGAACTGTGATAGTTGGACCTACTGTCTAGGTTATAAAGTTCTCCTAGGCTCATAAAATCTTAGGACAGAAAGAGTTTTCCCATAACTGGTCCTAGTCCCCTCATATGTTACTGAACTTGAAGCCCTGAAAGACAGGACTTGCCCAGGCTTATATAGCCTGGACCCAAGATCAGCACTATGCTTTTTATTTATATCTATTATACATACATAGGAGGGGACACAAAAGACTGGAAATTAGGCCTGGCGCAGTGGCTCACGTCTATAATCCCAGCACTTTGGGAGGCCGAGGTGAGAGGATTGCCTGAGCCCATGGGTTCGAGACCAGCCTGGACAACTTGGCCAGGTCTCATCTCTACAATAAATCAAAAAAAAATTAGTTGGGCATGGTAGCTCACGCCTGTAGTTTCAGCTACTTGGAGGGCTGAGGCGGAAGGCTTGCCTGAACCTACTAGCTCCAGGCTGTGGTGGCTGGGAGCATGTCACTGCACTCCAGCCTGAGTGACAGTGAGACTCCAATTAAAAAACTAGAACTTATTTATTAAAAAATTGTGTATTCTTACATGTTTAAGCTTTAGTCACCTTCATAACTCTCCATTTGATGCAATATACCTACTGAGATGGTTTTTTCACTGCTCAAAAGTCTGTGAACTCATCGGTTTCAATGCCTTTCAGTGCTTCTGCCATTTTTTGTTTCGCCTCTTCCACACTGGCAAAAACGTTTCCATTTGAGAACTTTTTTCATTCGGGGAGACAAAAAGTCACCTGGCGAGATCAGATGAACAGGAAGTGAGGCACAGGGATCATGCCATTTTAGTCAAAAACTGCTGAACACTTAGCACAGTCTGGGCAGGTGGTTCATGTAAATCACCCATGATGAAATGGGCAAACATGTTGAAAGAATCCCCCAAAATCACCGAAGCCAAACACAGCCTCTCACGCTAGCTGGTACTGATGCTGATGGATTTGGATTCCTAGAACACTTACGTAGTGGGGGATGCCTGTACTACAAGGGGCCCACCCTCCAAAAATTAATTCGTTTATTTTTGGGTCCCCCCACGTATGTATAATATATATAATTTTGTTGTGAGTCATACTGAGATGTGGATGGAAATGAGTAGTGACTCCATGACAATGAGTCTAGCTGGAAACGGATGTCATGCTAGTCACACTCCACTTGTCCCTGCTGTTGTCACCAATCGGGTAAGCCACTGATAGGGCAGGTGACGAAAGGCAAGAGGCCCAGCTGCTGAGGCAGATCAGCACATGGGCTCCCATTTCCTTGACACTGCACACTGGTGTCCCAGGGATGCTTCTGATGAAGGTGACAGCACGCGATAGGATCAGTGTCTTCCCCAAAATAGTTCTAGGGGCAAGTGGAACCAAGATGAGTGTACCTTCCCGTAACATGCACACAGCAGGTGTTCCTTGCAGGGTACATCTTGTCCCATGTTATTAGATAACCAATTGTGGTATTTACACTAATGGTCCTAAAGGAAAACTAGTAGCTACCAATGTGTGAACTGAAACTGGACACTTGATCTTCTCTGTTGCCATCAGTAATTCTCTCACCATCTCTTTCCATTTATGAACCCACAGCTCCATCTACCAAGTCACACCCTAAAACTGACTTGGAATGTCCTCATAGCTACTCATCAGGAAGAGAGGAGCAGATATCCTAAGTGTGCTTGTTTTGCTTTGGCTTGTTTTTGACAGGAGGGTGGCACTGTATCTGTTGGGATCTCTGTTAACAGTGTAGTCTTTCTCCATTTGGAGTCTTTTCTAACAAAATTCAAACTGAGGTTCCAGGATCACTGTACACTTAGCTTAGACCCAATTATCTAGAAATAACAATTGCTTCCATTTACGAAGTATTTCCTTCATGCTTCTGTGTGTTAATTTATCTATTTAACCCATTTTACAGTTGAGGAAATTGAGTAAGCAATTTGCCCAAACTCATGGATGGTGGCTACTAGTCAGATCCAGCAAGTTTGACTCCATAGCCTGAGTTTTGGAAACACTATTAACAGGTTTTCAAACTGCAGGTTGAGACCCATGAGTGGGTAGTAAAATCAATTTAGGAGGTCTCAACTGGCCATACTTTTGTAAGTATGTAGAACAACAAAAGAGAAAGTATCAGTGCAAAACAGTTAAGTGTTGCTTCATAAAACTTGTGCTTTGATACATATGTACACAAGCATATTTATATATCAGTCACATATAAAATTCTTGCTAGCCATGTCTCACTTTGGGAGGCGGAGGTGAGAGGACTGCCTGAATCCAGGGGTTCAAAACCAGCCTGGAAGCCGGGCTTGGTGGCTCAGCCTGTAATCCCGCGCCATGGGAGGCTGAGGTGAGTGGATTGCCTGAGCCTGTGGGTTCAAGACCCGCCTGGGCAACTTGGCGAGACCTCATCTCTACAATAAATAAAAAATCAGCTGGGCGTGGTAGCATGCACCTGTAGTTCCAGCTACTTGGAAGGCTGAGGTGGAAGGATCGCCGGAGCCCAGCAGGTCAAGGCTGCGGTGGCCAGGAGCGGCCACTGCACTCCAGTCTGGGCGAGAGTGAGACTCCAACTCAAAAATACACAAACAAACAAAATCAGCCTTGGCAACTTGGTGAGACCTCATCTCTACAATATATCAAAAAATTAGCCAGGTGTGGTGGTGTGCACCTGTGGTTCCAGATACTTGGAAGGCTAAGGCAGAAGGATCACCTGAGCCCGGCAGGTTCAGGCTACAGTAGCCATGAGCATGCCACTGCACTCCAGCCTGGGCGACAGAGACTCTGACTCAAAAAATAAAAAATTATTACAGTAAGTTGTGATCAAAAAGGTTTACACCGCCAGACGCAGTGGCTCACGCTGGTAATCCCAACACTTTGGGAGGCAGAGAAAAGAAGATTGCCTGAGTTCAGGGGTTTGAGACCAGTTAGGCAACTTGGCGAGACCTTGTCTATAAATCAAGAGAAATTAGCCAGGCATGGTGGTGCGTGCCTACAGTTTCAGTTACTTGGAAGGCTGAGCCAGAAGGATCGCCTGAGCCCAGCAGGTCGAGGCTGTGGTGGCTATGAGTATGCCACTGCACTCCAGCCTGGGCAACGGAGACTCCGACTCAAAAAAAAAAAGTTTACACCATGATGTGCTCAGATAATCTGACCTACCTAGAGCGAGACAGCCAGGATCTGAACCTCTCTCTCCCTCTTTCTATATGAGCTTGGCAGACGTGACCACATCGTCCTCTATAAAGTGGATATAACCACATGAGTATTTCATAACTTAACACATGCAATTTTAACAACAGTGTCCCGCCCATATTAACTTTTTGCCGTTTTAATTATATACTGCCATCAGATGTCACATTTAACATCTCTTTGGGACCCTCTCTCATTAAATATTTCCCATATGCTGTACAGCAGCATGGAGGCATGTTCCTTTGTGAAGGCTGAAATTGGTTTCATGGCTCCCACATGGAAAAGGATTCCACTGTCACCTCCATATTCTTTAAACAAAAGTTATCTCTCAACTCAAGTCAAGCAACTCTGATTTCTAAGAAAACAAGCTAATGGGATGACCCTACTTGAGCTCACTGTCATAGACTGTTCTTTCCAAGAAAACCTTTATCGATGTGGGGGGCAGAGGGGCACATGAGGGGAGGACAACAAAAATGAAACCTATGAAGTACAAACAAGCCAGGCGCAGTGGCTTGTGCCTATAATCCCAGCACTCTGGGAGTCTGAGGAAGGAAGACTGCTTGAGCCCAGGAGTTCAAGACCAACCTAGGCAACAAAATGAGACCTTGCCTCAAAGAAAATTAGCCAGGCATGGTACCTGTAGTCGCAGCTACGCTGGAGGCTAGGATGGAAGGATCACTTGAGCCCAGGGGGTCAAGACTGCAGTGAGCCCTGATCATGTCACTGCACTCCAGCCTGGGCAGCAGACTGAGACCCCAATTCACAAAAAGCTCCACAATGGCCACTCAACACAAAACACAGTGCCCAGCCCACAGGAGCTACTTAGACAATAACTGGACTGCACTGACCTAGGTGCTCAGGGCAAGAATCCACCAGCAGCAGCCAAATGATAAGAGTTTTCCCATGTACTATCAGGTACGACTAAGATACTGGCTGAAGGAGGCAGGGCAGCACTGTGGTTGAGTGTGGGCTTTGGAGCCGGGTCCTCCCTGCTTACCAGAGGGTAATGCTGAGCAAGTGTCTTTCCTTCTTAAGTCTCGATGTCCTCATGACAAAAGGGTCTATGCTATTCTACAACATGGAGCACCCAAGAGGATCGGCTGAGGGCGTGGAAACCACTCAGCACAGCAGCTGGGGCAGAGAAGCAGTCCATAACTCCATTCTCAACCAAAGCACTTTAATTTATAACTTTAATGTACAATATGAAGTCCGTAATTTCTTGAAATGATCACCTGGTTCCTGCAAGAAAACAAAAGTGGAAAGCTTTAAGTACTTTAATATTCACTAATTCAAATCCATAATTCTTTTTTTTGTTTGTTTGTTTTTGTTTTTTGTTTGAGTTGGTGTCTCACTCTGTCACCCATACTAGAGTGCAGTGGCATGCTCACGGCCACCCCAGTGTCGACCTGCCAGGCTCCGGCAATCCTTC